>PVJS01018019.1:0-35432 GCA_004027185.1 Glis glis | reverse complement strand
CCTACAGCCAATTGATTTTTGACAAAGGGGCTAAAAACACCCACTGGAAAAAGGATAGCCTCTTCAACAAATGGTGCTGGCAAAACTGGCTAACCATATGCAGAAAAATAGAAATAAACCCCACTTTCTCACCTTATACAAGAGTCAATTCAAGATGGATCAAAGACCTAGAAATCAGACCAGAGACCTTGCAGCTACTTAAAGAGGGCATAGGCCCAACACTTCAACACATAGGCACAGGTAAAGACTTCCTGAACAAGACCCCAAAGGCACAGGAAACTAAAATGAGGATCAATATGTGGGATTGCATTAAACTAAAGAGCTTTTGTGCAGCAAAGGAAACAATCAAGAACCTCAACAGAAAGCCAACAGAATGGGAGAAGATTTTTGCCAGCTACTCCTCTGATAGAGGACTCATATCTAGAATATACAGAGAACTTACAAAAATCACCACTAAAAAAACAAATAACCCAATCAAAAAATGGGCAAGTGAACTAAATAGACACTTCACAGAAGAAGAAATACAAATGGCCCATAAATGTATGAAAAAATGTTCAATTTCATTAGCAATCAGAGAGATGCAAATCAAAACTACCCTGAGATTTCACCTAACCCCAATTAGAATGGTAATCATTAAAAACACAAACAACAACAAATGCTGGCGAGGATGTGGAGAAGTAGGAACTCTGATACACTGTTGGTGGAATTGCAAATTAGTGCAACCGCTGTGGAAAACAGTGTGGAGGATCCTCAGAAGAATGGGAATGAACCCACCATATGACCCAGCGATACCACTTCTAGGCATCTACCCAAAAGCACTGAAACCAAACTACCAGACTAATGCACATGTATCTATGTTTATAGCTGCACAATTCACAATTGCCAAACTTTGGAACCAGCCACGGTGTCCATCGACAGATGAATGGATCACAAAACTATGGGATACGTACACAATGGAATTTTACGTGGCCACAAAGAAGAACAAAATTACATCATTTGCAGGGAAATGGAGAGAACTGGAGAACATTATGCTAAGTGAAATTAGTAAGTCACTAAGAGTGAAAAGTCAGATGTCTCCCCTAATATGTGGAAGCTAGATAGAATGGGACTTAGAAGGGACTCCCGACAAAGAAGAAGAAAACTTTAGATGAACAAAGGTGACCTAAATGGGGGAGTTGGGAGGGACGTGGAGGGAAACACACTTAGCACATGATGTATATACACAAACTTATAAGACTCAATCACTATGCGGAGCACATAAGGGAGGGAAGGGAGAGGGAATAGGGTGGGATTGGAGGGAGGGCTAAATGAGCAATGTGTGCATGTATGATGCTACTACCCTGATGTGTATCAAAATGTATAATTACAATGCACCAATAAATAAATATATAAAAAATAAAGGGAAAAAATAAAAAAAAGAAAAGAAATGCATGGGCCAGTCTCACTTTCCATGGTTTGACAGAGTTTTGCCAGCCATGAAGAGGACAGACGGGCCCAGTCTTCCACACTGTGCCCGAGTGGGAATGTCTCCCAGCTCATTTGCAGGTTAGGTCACTGGAACCGCACAAGGGCGTCCAACAACCATCTCACCACGAGCATGCATCCAGAAGTCCTAAAGGAAATGTTAGGAAGCCGAATCCAGCAATATGCATAAAAGGCTTTCTAAAACTATGATCAAGTGTGATTTATACCAATAACACAAGGACAGCTGAGCATTAGAAAATAATTAGTACAATTTACTACATTATCAGATTAAAAGAGAGGATCACGTGGTCACCTCAATATAGAGAAAAGGCATCTAATAAAAGGTGTCACCAGAGAAAGAAGAAAGGGTCCCTAAGCTGCTCAAGTTTGCTAGAAGTCCCAGACTTTGGAGTAGCAAAATAGAAAGTAAATAAGAGGTAAGAGGTTAGAAAAGAAGAAGCGAAATTATCTTTAATGGCAAAGGATAAGATTGTTGACATAAGCATTCAAAGATTCTATGTACCATTATTCTTGTGTGTGTGTGTGTGTGTGTGTGTGTGTGTGTGTGTGTGTGTGCTGGAGATTGAACCCAGGGGCATTTTATCTCCAAGCAAAACCCCTATCCCTTTTTATTTTTAAACAGGGTCTCACTAAGTTTCTGAGAGTCTCGCCAAGTGGTTGAGGCTGGCCTCAAACCTGCAACCCTCCTGTCTTAGCCTCCCCCATACTGAGATTATGAATTTGATGAGGTTCTCAGGTGTCAGATTACTACCCCCAAAATCACAAATGTTCCCACATTGAGGAGGACAAGTTACACAACACAAGTTAAATAATGATCTCATTCACGATAACAAAGTTAAAACGCTTCTAAGAATATGTACAAATAAAAGCTGTTTAGAGAAAAATTAATAAAACTGAATTGGAGGATATAAAATATGCCTTAAATAAATAGAGAAAAATAAGAAAAGGAGAACAATGGATAAGAAGACTCAAATTCACTTCCAAATTAATGTGTAAATTTAATGCTAGGCCAGTAAAACTCTTAAAAAGGGTTTTAATGGATGTGATAAGCTGGTTCCAAAATTTGTGTGTGAGAGTAAACAGTCCCAAACGGCCAAGCTTTTTAAAAAGAAATGAGTAAGTTGGGCGTGGTGGCGCATGCTTGTAATCCCAGTACTTGGGAGGTTGAGACGGGAGGATCCAGGTTCCCGGCTACCTCAGCTACTTAGGGCCTCCGCAACTTAGTGAGACTCTGTTTCAAAATAAAGAATAAAAAATAGGGCTGGGGGTGGAGCGCTGAGGTAGAATGCCCCTGGGTTCAATCCCCAGTACCACACACACACAAAAGAAATGAGTAGAGAGAACTCACCCAATCCAATCCCAAGATCTACTATAACGCTCTAACATTTTATTTATTTATTTATTTATTTATTTATTTATTTATTTGTGGTACTAGGGATTGAACCCAGGGGCGTTCTACCTCTGAGCTACACCCTCAGTCCTATTTTATTTTTTTATTTTGAAACAGGGTCTCACTAAGTTGTGGAGGGCCTCACTAAGTAGCTGAGACTGGCCGCGAACCTACAATCCTCCAGTCTCGGCCTCCCAGGTACTGGGATTACAAGCGTGCACCACCACACCTGGCTATGCTTTAACATTTTAAACAGTGTATTATTAGCTAAAGAAACGATAATTTCCAGTGGAACAGAACCAAGAGCCAAGAAAGACACCCACACTGTTGTTACCTGAAGATCGGCGGGAGAAGAGACAGGACATTTAGAAAATGGAGCAGGGACAATTGAAGACTTAAATGTGAAAAGCATAACAGGCAACCTTTTAGAAGACACTATATAAAAATTTCATTATGAAATAAAGTGAGATAAAGACATTTTAAAACACCAGGAAAGGAAAATATGTACAGACATACAAATAAATGTGGACTGCTTAAAATAACAAAGGAAACTGGCTTCTACAGTTCTAGTATGTTAGAAATGGCCCTCCCAATCCACAACACACACACACACACACACACACACACACACACACACACACACACACATACACACACACACACAAACTGTTGTTTTTAATGTGAGTGGGTCTTGGGTTTGGCTTCAATGCCTGGCTCTTTCTGAAGCCGTGGCTTTTCTGTCCGTGTGCTGAGGGAGAAGCGGAAGGGACTCGCTCTCTGCTATGGGACTGGACCCTTGTCCAACTTCCTCCCGTCTCCCTGCTTGTTGGCTGGGATGTCAGGCGCCAGGAAGCTGCACAACCCAGCCTGGTGCATCTTCTGGGGGCGTCACCTCCCTTGACGATAAATATGTAAACATCACTTCCATCAAAAGTTAATGTATCGGGGATAAAATGTAAAAAACAAACAAGAGAAAATATCATAACTTTAGAGTAAAGGAGCAGTTACGAGAGAAGATATTCACACACACACACACACACACACAGACACACACACACACACACACACACACACACACACACACACCAGAGAAAATTTGACTAATGAGAAATTGAAAATTTCTCTGCAACAGAGAAAAGCCAAAGTTAAGGCTAGTCACTGGTTAACAGAAGTGATATGCAACACAGATAATCTAACAAAGGACTGGGATTTAAGTTATATAAAGAAATCCATTAAAATAAATAGAGAAGGTAGAGAGACCAATAGAAAGACAAACACTCTTAACAGAAAAGTGAGTAGCCATTTGGTACCAGAATATACCCAGCTGGCTACTAACTTTTGAAATAATGTTTAACTTCACTAGTCACTGGGGGAGATACAAGTTAATGTCAATTAACTTCTCATCTTTTCAATTGGCCAAATTTTAAGATAAAGCACTAAAAATATATCACTGTCAAACAAAACTAGTTTTGAGACATTTTTAAGCATCCTTAGACTCCCAGGTACTGTGTTAGCCCTAGGCGAACCCTGACATGGTTGAACAGAGAGCCCTGAGCCACCGTAGCTCCCCCCTGCCAGCCTTCCCTACATGCCCTGACCCTCGCTGAAGCCCCATGGCTGCCAGCCTGTTCTCTTTCTCCTAAGGAAGGCTTTGTGAAATGGATAGCACCCTGTCCAGGTAGTAGCTCATTCCATTCTGTCACAATCATCCTGCTCTGGATAACCACGAAGACGTTCCGGGCAGCATGGCTGATGGAAGGGGTCTCCCATGACCTCGTTCACAGGAGGGTCTAGAGTGGCTCTTTCAGAGCTGGGCTCCAGGAGGCAGGCCCCCTGAGAAAACCTGAGGTTTCAGGCCTCGGCTGACGCTGTCATGGAGCCCGGTGCCACCACGGGACACACAGGCTTCCCAGGCCACCCAGCCCAGCCCAGCCCAGCCCAGCTTCCACTGTTTATGTAGGAAGACCTCCAGGGACGCCCCGCCCACCCTTCCTTTCCAAAGCCATCCATCCCAGAGGGAGAGAACTCATTCGGCCTTTTAGTATAACTTCTCTTCCTTCCTGCTGAGTCCTCCGACCCCTCTGGACCCATCATTCCTTCCTCCAGGTCCTGGTCTGTGGGGAGGTTTTCTTCGTCATTCAGACAAGCGAGAGGGGCGCCAAGAGGAGGCAGGGGTTAAGCGTGCGGCTCAGCCCTTGGGTAGAAGTTAGATTTTTGGATTTCCTGATTCCTCCTAATGACTGCTCATGTGATGCTGGCTGAGTATGTATTGTTTGTCTGTTCCAAGTTCCTTCACTGAACTATTTAAGACAACTCTTAAAAAAACTCTTAAAAAGCACGTCCTTTTCCACTTTCCATAGAACCTCGGGATGAGCCATGAAGGGGGTGTGGGAAAGATAGTAAGGGGGTGTCTTCGACTGGGGTGTCCATTGAGAGCTCCCTGGGGCCGGAACCCTCTTCTCTCCACCCCTCCCTTCATCTGAAGATAACTCTGCTTAATTCTTAATTGGTTGTTTGCAAAACAGTCTGACAGAAGAAAATAGACAAGGAAGGAACCAGGAATCACCCATAATTCAAAATTATCAAAGGAAGGCATTGTTAGAACTTTTGAACATTATTTTATCTATGAATTTGACAAGATTGTATGATGCATAAATGTTTGCATATGACATTTTCTCACAACCATCATCTTATTATATTTTCCTATGCTATCAAGTAGTCTCCAGGTATTTGGTCCTCCACACTGGCAAATACACTAATACTTTAGCAACCCTTGATTATTGGAATGTAATTATTTCCTATTTTCTACTATAGCAAATAATGACACAAAGGATAATCTCCAACATGGATTTTTTTTTTATCCTCACTCCAAGACATGAAGTTACTAGGTCAAGGGTTATGTGTGTGCTAACATCTTTTTTAAAATATGCTTTTATTGGTGCTTGTAATTATACACCATGGTGAAATTCAGAGTAATAGAAACATAGGCACCCAGCACGTGGAGTGTTTCCCTCCGGGCCCCACCCGCTCCCCCACCCCGTCCATGTTCGTGTTTGTGAGATTGGCAGTGATCCCTTCATAAATGGACATAGCATTATTTGAACTATTTCCTTTGTCGATTCTCCTTTTCCCCCTCCCCACAGCCCTCCCCATACCCCTTCCACTATCCTGCTGGTCTCTCTCCTCATTTGACTGAAGTCCCTTTTGTTTCCTATTTTCTCTCTTGCTTCTATATATGAAAGAAAACATACAACCCCTGATTTTCTGAGACTGGCTGATCTCACTTGGCATAATATTCTCTAGTTCCATCCATTTTTCTGCAAACAAAATGATGTCTTTTGAAAACGCAGCCACAGAGCCTTGGAGACGGGTGGGCCCAGGACCCTGCAGCAGGTGTATGAGGACACGCCTCTCCCGTTCCTCTTTAGGCTCCCCAAGTCCCGGCTGCAGCTCAGCCATCCAAGGCCACGGCCCCCTCGTGTCCCAGCTGTCAGCCCACTGCAGGCTCTCTCTGCTGGCCTGAGCCCCATGGTGCCACCGATGAGGACCTCTCATCCAGGGCCCGTCGCTCCTGCTTGGTCCTTGCCAAAACTTGAGCCAATGCTCCTGACACGTCTGCAACCCACCTGGCCTTCTCCCTTCTCGGTATCACAGTCTCTGACAGGGAAACCTGGTCTCTCCATCTGGGGACTTTGACAAATCCCTGGAGACGTGGTCTGGAGGATCTGTGAGGACCTGGCCACCATCAGGATGGAGCCCAGCACCCGCACGCTGATCTCTGAGGAGTTCTCTGGCCATCCGCAGGAAGTCTGGGGTGGCCAGGACTGACCACTTACCCCAACTTCCGGGTAGAGCTGCGCTTGCCTATCCCACACATGGTCCTTGATGGCGCAACTGTGCCTGCAGATGAACGTCCTCCTCCCTCTCTCCTCGAAGCCTGCAGAAAGCCTTTATAGGCCTCTCTGGCCTTCTGAAATCGTTCATTAAAAACTACCTGGAAATATAGAAGGAGGCGCTATTAAATATAAGAGAAGGGTGTACTAAAAGAACTCCAATCCAATCTAGCATTTCCTTTAAGAAAATAAATAAATAAATAAACAAGCCAGTCCTCTTGTTCTTAGCAGGCCCTAAGGCCTGGCCCACTGTCACCCACCAGCCATGCGCCTCCTCCTCCCTTCGTCACTCTGCGCTTGCCCAGTCTGCCACGTACTTCCGTGTGCCTGGCTCTGGCTGTCTGGGCGGGTCTCAGGAGGTCCAGAGAAGCCCTTTGGGGTGGTCCCACAGAAAAATCACGCGCCACTTCCTTTGGAGTGAGTCGGAGCGTGAGCTGGACCCTGGTTCTCCCTGGTGAGCACCAGGCGGGGTGGGTCTGAGCCTCTGCACGGAGGAAGTCGGTCTCTGGAAGCGCACGGTGGCAGCATCAACCTGGGGCTCATTCAAGGGCCCTCGGAGTATGTGGGGCTCTTCACAGCGCTGATCACAGTACTGCTGTAAAGGTGATTTATTTCTCCCATCGTCAACGATAATCCCATCATCTTTTGACTTTCCCAAAGTCCACGCAGATGCAGGAGTCATTTTTCTGCCCACATCTACTCACACGGATGATTTTATATCATAAATGCTCTTTTGACTACAAAAGGTACTGCAGCCAGGCTGTGTCCACTGGGTGCTGGTGTTTTATATTCTGCTCTGCAGGCAGGAAAACAAAAGCAACAGCTGATTCCTGGTGTGCGAATTCCCCCCGAGGTGTGAACACGGCCACCACGGCCGCTCCTGAGCTGCTCACACCTATCGCTGAGCGCAGAACATCACACCGTTCTGCAGAACTTCACCATCCGCGTTCAACGTGTAAATAACAGACAATAGTGCTCTGTCATAAAATAACTACAAAGTGGTGAGTTTGGGGAATTTACCTTTATGGATAATAACTTGTTTAATCGTAAATGTACTTGATTTGATTTTTAATATTGGCTGTGTTTGACGACTGTCTCACAAAACTGTGGAGTGTGAGCACTTGGTAGCAGGAGGCTGGCTGGCTGGCTGCCGGGCACCACTGCAAGTTGTCTGTCTGTCTCTGTATTTCAATTCGGACAGAACCCAGAGGTTGTCGAGGTGCTGTTCTGCAGAAGGAAGCTCTCCACAGCATAAACAGATGTGCATCATGCCAAGTCAGCCTGTGGTTCAAATCCAGGCCCTGCTGCTTACATCTGAGCAGCCATAGCCAGTTCCTTGTCCTTTTGGAACCTCAGTTTCCTCACCTGCGAAGTGGGTCTACAGAGCTGCCCACCTCTAGGACTGTCTTAGGACCAATGGTGATAATGTGGGTAGAATGCTAAACTCAGGTTTCACGATGGCCAGGGAGGGAGGACGTGGAGTCCTAGTGATGCCAAGAAACCTGTTTGAGGTCAGGAGCCCTTGGGTCTCACTGCCCTGGGCTGGGTGGGAGCTCAGCCCCTCTGCTGCATTCACGGGTGACAACAACCACCTCTCTGTGGCCATCACCACAGGGAAACACCGGGCGAGTGTAGCCCAGGGTCTTTCAGAAGCGCTTTTAAACCTAAGCCCCATGAGTTTAACTCAGCAGTGTGCAACTGCACAGGGATTAAAAGCGTGAACTTTGGCTGGAAGTGGTGGTTCGTGACTGTAATCCCAGTATTTGGGAGGCTGAGACAGGAGGATCGCAAGTTTGAGGACAGTCTCAGCAATCAGTGTGATCCCGTTTCAAAATAAAAACTAAAAAGAGCTGAGATGTACCTAGGAGGTAGCATGCCCCCAGGTTCAAGCCCCAGTACCAAAAAAGAAAAAGAAAAAGAGCATGGATTCTGATTGAAGAGCCCTGGAAATGGATGCTGGTGCTGGAGCTGGGGAGCCAGGGGAGACCGGCAAGCAGCCTCAGCCTGCCTCCTTCCTCTGTGACACGGGGACGGCTCCTCCTGGGTCTCAGTGAGGCTTGGAGGAGTTAGTCCATGTCACGGCTTGCTGGGTGTCGCTGGGGACAGTAAAGCTGTTGTTTCAGTGGGGCACATGGAGCCCCTGCCACAAGGTCTGAGCAGGTCCTGGGAGAAGAGAAACAAGCGAGCGTCCAGTGGGACTCTGTCCCTGGGGGGACTGTAGAGCCACTCGGGGGAGCCTGCAGCCGCTCTGATTCATGTTTTCCGCGGTTCTGCAGGGAGATGGAAACTGTCCATGCACAGCAGCGCCCACGCAGACGCGGGCATGGAGGCTTCTACCGTCCCTGCTTTCCCGGGGCCTCCTGCCCAGCTGCAGCCTCTGATCCTGCAACTGCAGGGGCGGCCAGCCCCAAACCCCAGCTGCGGGGACCCCGGGGGGCCAGAGGAAACCAAGTGCAAGTCGTGTTGCCTGGCTGGGGACGGCAGGGTAGCACTTTGAGGTCTTTTCTTTCCCTTCCTTTCTGTTCTCCCGGGCATTTCTCCTCACATGCCAACCGCAGAACACCACGTGGTCCTGATTAGTGACCACGTTCCCCTCAGTGAGCCATTTTATGGGCAGTGTGGGCCAGGCAGGCCTGGATTCTTCTCTAATTATGGTGCTGGAATTGGGGGAAGTGGGGGAAGGGGAGTCACAGGGTGACCCTTGTGAAGTTACCACGTGTCTTTTATCTCGGAAAACTTGTTCTCTGGGACCTGCAGCTGGCTGCTACATTTTGAAGTCTTCTGTATGTGCAAACGTATAAAGAACTTTCCAGTTAGATTAAACCTGACCTGCACCCACCCCCTCAAAAAAAGAAAAGAAAAAAAAGTTTGTGGCCTAAGGAAATCCTCATCCAGGAGCCCTTCGAAGGCGCTTCCCTGTCAGCCCCGCGCCGCTCCCTGACTCTCCTGACTCTCCCTGGCTGCAGGACTCTGGGGATCCTCAAGGGACTTTTCTTCTCGCAGCCTCATTTTCCTTCACTGTGGAGTGCTGATGATAATGGTTCTTCCTGAGGCTGCTGTAAAGGCAAGACAGGCTGGGAAAGTACTTAGAGCCTGGGACTGCAGGGGGACAGCCAGCTGGGAAGCCACTGCTGTGGCCCTGGTGGCTAGTGCACTCCCACTGCTAATCCCCATGGGAAACACCAGGCCTGTGCAGTCAGGCAGCCTGTGAAACTCTCCCAGGGAGGCTGTGGTCTCTCCCTGGTCCTCTTGGACACCCTGAACCCCTTATTTCATGTCTCTGGCCCGCTGTGGGGCTCCATTTAGCCCTGAATCTAGAACAGCTCACTGCTCCGTCTCCTAGGCGCTCTGTCTACGTCATCCCCCTGGCCCCAGGCCCAGGTGTCTCCCCTCTTTTCAGTGTCACTTGTCATGACCTTGAGCACAGTCCCTCTGGCTAGGATCCTGGTGCCCGGGTACAGGGAGGTACCGGGGTCCTGTCTCTCAGAGGACAGAGGAGGGCTCTGTGATGGGCGGGTCGAGAGACTGGAGCTGTGGGTCAGTGAGTCCCGCACCCGTGGCACCTGTGTGGGAACAGGACCGGGACGAGGAGGAAGGGCAGGGGGGTTGGAAGTTAGAGTCAGGCAGGCACTTCCCTTTCTAGAAACGTGGGCTCAGGGGGAGCAGAAGGGGAGAGGCAACGACATCGCACTCAAGGACGAGGTTTGTGTGGCTTTGGGGAGGGAGACGGGGCTTGTGTGAAGTTGGGTGGAAATAACCGGGGGCTAGAGGCTGGCGGGCGCAGTGGGGTCCAGGGGAGTCTGAGGCGACGGGCAGTTGCTGTGGGGTGGGGCAGGGGAGGAAATCAGAGTGGGACAGCCTTTTCACGACATGACCCTTCACAAGGGGACTCTTGTCCAGGCCCTCTGGGGTTTGAAGGGCATCCCCACAGACCTGGTCCCTTCCAACAGCTGTCCCAAGGAGCCACCTCTGCCACCTCCCTGTTTCAACGGTGCCATCTAGTGGAAGATAGCGGGGACAGTACATAGCAGACATTTCCTTATGAGGCCTGCTTCCCTGGGGCAATTCAGTCAACTCTGCAAGGCTAAGTAAGCCAACCACCTGCCTAACAATTATGCAGGGCTGTACACCTCCAAAGACCTTTCGTGGTTTTTTCATTTGATCATCACAACAATACTGGGTACTATCCCTATTTATTATAGACATTTGTAGACATTATAAAACATTATCCCTGTTTTAATAGCTGTCATAGTCAGGCGAGTTGATGTACCAAAGGCCACACAGCCATTTGCCCACTCCAAGTTTACTTGTCCTCAGATACCACTTAATTGGTGCCATCTACCAGACTCTCAACACCCGTGCTTTTCAACGTTTGTGCCACCTAGCCTTGGTGTCCGTAAACACACGTGTGCTTACGCGTGCAGAGTGGATGAATGCCACCGGGATCAGCCTCGCCGTGCAGCACTCACCTGCACCAACTGTGGGGCCGCTGACTGTTCTGTAATTCTATTTCACTTTTTAATGTTCTTTGTGATTCATTACATCGTTCTCCTGGCCCATTAGTGGTCAAGACCCACAGTTTAAAAGGCTGAGTAATGCCGCCCCCACTGATGGCCACATCCACCCTCCAGAGTCTGTGAATGTCACCTTCTTTGGCCAAAGGGACCGTGCAGGTGTGATTAAGTTGGGGCTCTTGAGGTAGAGGATGGTCCTGGGTTATCCCAGGGCTCTGTCATCACAGAGTCCTTAGAGCAGGGGGTCAGGTCAGAGGACGCAGTGATGGGAGCAGACCCCAGAGAGATGCACCTGGAGTGGGAGGAGGGGCCACGGCCAAGGGATACGGGTAGCCCTGGGAGCTGGAAGAGGCAAGGAAAGGGATCCTCCCTAGAGCCCCCCAAAGAAGTCACCTGCCGACTTCTTGACATTGGCCCAGGGACCTGATTCTGGACTCCTGTCCTCAGAACAGCAAGAGGTCGCATCTGTGTTGTTTTCAGACACCTGGTTGGTGGTACTTGTTACTGACACCACAGGAAACTAGCAGGGGTGATGTCTCAGGATGACACTGGACACAAGCAGATTTCAGCTGTACGGCAGGACACCCTGAGGGGCAAGTGACCTGGTGTGGCTTGATTGTGTTCTTCATGTAGTTTTTGAAGTCTTTTGAATGATTTGCCACCATTTAAAAATCATGATGCTTCACATGCAAATCAGAATTCCCAGCTTGCTGTCTACACAAGGCCCGAGTTTCCGCGTGACATCCTTTCCTGACCAGAACCTTCTTCCAGCCCCCTTTGCTCCCAACACACTTTAAAGATTCATTCTAATTCTTGTCAATATAGCACACTCTGGAGATTGAAGCCAGGGACATTCTATCTCTGAGCTATAGCCAGCCCTCTTTATAAATTTATCTTTTATATATTTTGAAACAGGGTCTTGCCAAGGTCCAGCACACTGGCCTAGAACCTGTGATCCTCTTGTCTCAGCATCCAAAGTGCTGGGATTACAGACATGTGCCACCATGCTCGGTACACGCACATAATTTAAAGAACTCATGCAGAACTAAAAGGCTTGAACAAAAACCAATTATCCCGTCACCCAAACCTTTTAAAGCTTGTATTCTACATAATATACTCCCTCTGGGATGTCATGGACGACCAACAGTGGTCATTGTGTTTCTGCTGGTGTCCAGATGGGGGACAAAAAAAAAAAGCTCAGCCCTCTGAACCCCACCCCAGTTCCTCTCCTTCCTCATCTTCCCCAAATGACTAGATCGTAGGATTTGGTTTCAGAAAGTCGTTCCTGGCTAGTGTCCCAGTGAGCTTGGAGGCACACTGGGGTCAGGCAGCTTGCCCGGTGCCCCAGGTTCTGTGAGAGGTAGGGGGCAGATAGTGCGTGCGGGGGTCCAGAGCCAAGGGGCCTACTCACAAGGACACACTGCATCTCACCAGGAGAAAGCCAGAGAGGAACGGAGCAGATATGGAGGGGGGACACACGGGGAAGGGAGAGAGGGAATGTTTTTCAGGAGAGGGGGTGGTGGAACGATGGGGTTGGCTGGCCGTGCGCACTGAACCCTGAGGATTCCCAGGGGAAGGTTCTTGGGATGGGGATCCCCTTGAGACCAGCAGTCTAGAGTTGCTGCTACAGAACACCAACATTATCAGTGCCCGTTAAATAAAACTGGCCTTGTCCTGAGACGAGCCTCGTTCAGGGAAAAGCCAGCGATCCCAGCCCCAGGCCGCCCTCGGAAGGACGTCTCTCGGTTCTGGACAATGTCTGGGAGTCTGGCCAGGCCTCCCGGCTCTACCAGGGAGCAAGGCACCCACTCACTGCGGAGGGTCTGGAGCCCCACCCTGACCAAAGTCCCGATACCCCTCAGCACCACCGGGGCGCCCACACGGGCGCCACCCTCCCTGCAGCCGCGGCTGGGCGTTGCTGTGCTCAGGGAGCAGGTGGCCACTGTGGCCGACTTGTTTATTACTTGCTTGGGACAAATGCTGGTATGTGCTCCGAAGCTCCCAGCAACAGGCCCTCTGGACATTGCTGCCTCTGGTTCTAATTAAGGACTCGGGAGTCACTGGCTAAGAATCCAAAGTCAGAGCCAGAGACAGAAGGCAGGATAAATCCTACAGACCCCAGGAGCACCTGCGTGCACTCTGAAAGAGAGATTCCGTAGAACAGGGGGCTCGTGGATGGCAGAATGGAGAGACGGGAATGGGGCTTCGGCTTGGGGTCGGCCGGATGCCAGATCAGTTCCTGGGTGCCATTCACAGGCTCGGTGACCTCCTGCAAATTCCTTTGACTCTGTGGGACTCACCTTACTAACTTGTCAAATGGGAGCACAAAGCGCTGCCTGCCAGCTGTTGGTGGGAATCCACTAAAGCACGGCATTATTCAAGGAGGGTCTTTTGACTGCAGCTAACTCGGAAGTCGGGCACCTCCCGCATCCTGGGTGGACTCCTAGGCCACTGGTCCTGGAGCCCGCGTCTGGACTTAGCTGTCCCCTGTCCTGCTGGCTCCTGTGCCACTTGGCCCTGGCCTCCTTTCCCCGAGCTGTTCCTCACTCTCCTCTTCCTTCCAAATGGCTCTCATGTCCCAGGACCCTGGTTGTACTGGCCTGGACCACCTTGCCCGGCCTCCACACTCCTTCCTAGGGTTCCCATGCCCGGCTCTGCCCATCAGCCTCCATATTCACATCTCTAGCGAAGCGCTGGCCAGGCCGCTGGACCCAGGAAGCTGGCGGACAGAAGTCCGGCCAGTGGCCTGTCTGTTGCTGGATGGCTATCCTGGCCCCAGCATACACCCCGCCTGCCACCCTTGGAGCAAGCCCGGGAGGTATCTCAGTGCCAGCAGGAGGGCCCGGGCTCTCTCCTGGCAGGGCCTGGGATTTGGGAAGAGATGTAGCCCCGGAACGTGAGCTAGGGGGGCAGAAGGTGTTGCTCCTCTTCTAGCCATCACAGGACCTTAAGAAGAGAGAGGACTTCCTTTCCAACTCCCCCAGCGTCACTGGGAAAGGCTTTCCGATGCCCTGTGTCTCTGGCCAGTGTGCACTTGCCTCCTAATTCCATTTGGTGACACGTGAGGAGAGAACCAGGCCCAGGCATGCAGGCCCCACAGTGGTGGCGGAGGCAGCGTTAGCTCTGGAACTATGAGCTGCCCAGAAACAACAGCAAATGAGCCACCAGGGCACGGTCCCGCGGACCTGCACCACAGCCCGCCTGGCAGGAGAAGGTGGGTGTGCCTCATCCTCGGGACAGATTCTTACTCCTGCTGGCTTCCCGCAGTGAAGGCATGCACGACACATGTGCATGCGCATGCACATGTAGGTAGACATAGAGACACACTGATGCCAAGGAAGGCACATATGCACACACACACACACACACACACACACACACACACACACACACGGCCCTCTGAGGGGTGCCAGCACAGGGTGGGCCCCTGCACCCAGCCCTACTATTTACGGCAGGCTGCGGCTCAGTATGACTCAGATATTCTAACCCACCGTCCCCAGACGCCTCCGAGTCTTCTCCACGCCGGCCGCACACCCTTTCCTCTCAGGAATTTCCACTCCCACTTCAGCATACACTTGGAGCCCGTCTGTTTACTTTCCAAAACTGCTACTAGATTTGTTCTTTCAATAGCAAGGACGGGCCAGAGGCGCTAAATGCTCTTATTCATGACCCAAGGAGAACACGGAGCCTGGCCGCCTCCCGCCCTCATCTGTTTATGTGTTTGTTTAAGTCAGACTCGGAGAGAAGGCAGTGCTGACTGTAAGGGGCAAGCTCCCCCATTTCTCTCTCTCTCTCAATTCAACCATTTATGAAACTTAAGTTGAAAGACTCAATCCTTTTCACATCTTATAAACAAATGGTCAATTTAAAAATGGAAATCTTGCATTCATCTCTATATCAGATGCAATTTTAGTGACAGTTGGAGTTGGTCATTATTTTTCTTATAATCAATACCATTCTTTCTTTATAGTGTAGTTTTAATATATTTTTATTGGTGCATTGTAATTATACATTATAATGAGGTTCAGAGTGCTCGGAATATACATGCACACAATACTTGGTGTGATTCCCTCCCACTCCCTCCCCTTCTCAGTACATGTCATTGAAATTATTATCGATAATTTTGTATACGTGCATACCATTGTTTGAACTGTTGCCTTCATCACGTCTCTTCCCCCTCCTCCCTAACCCTCCTCCATCGCTCCATTGGAGTCTCTACTCCTTTATCTGAAGTCCCTTTGGTTACCCAATTTCTAGCTTCCACATACAAGAGGAAACACATGACCCTTGACTTTCTGAGACTGGCTCATCTCACTTCGCATGATACTCTCTAGTTCCATCCATTTTCCTGCAAATGACAAAATTTTGTTCTTGATGGCTGAGTGAAACTCCATGGTGTGTATATACCACGTTTTCATTATCCATTCATCTGTCGATGGACACCTAGGCTGGTTCCATGATTTGGCTATTGTGAATTGTGTGGCTATAAACATGCATATGCATGCATCTCTGTACTATTCTGACTTCACTCTGTCCCCCATTCCTCTTACCCAACCAGAGGCTGGAAGCAGCAGTTCTGAGGCCTGGCAGTGAGCTCAGAGCCTTCTCCTCCAGTGTCCCTGCAGGCTCAAAGAAGGCTCTTCAGCCCCCAGGGCTAGCTGTACGGGTGACCTGTCCACAGGTGGTTGGCGTGGAGAGGGGGCTGAGGATGATAGAGGCTGCGGAGCTGCTGCCCCACGAGTCAGTGAGCTCAGCGACTTGTTTCATGTTTGTTTATTCTGGAGCTTTCCTATGATGTCAGCAGGTATTACAGCGCCATTTGGATTAACTGATTAACAATAATAGAAATGTACAAAGCGGCCTGGTCAGGAGCCAAGGCCAGTTTTCTAGGGGCAGCTGCTGTGTAGAGGGCTCTCCCTGCCTTGACTTTGGCTTTGCCCAATGTCAAACCCTCAGAAAGGAGAATCCAGTGGAGCCTGGGTGTGGGGTGATGTGGCAGGAGGTGCAGCCATGCAAAGGGACCGTCCTCCAGGAGCACACGGGAGGGGACTCCCCAACGAGAGGTGAGGAGCCACCACCACAGCCTAGGGGATGAGATACAGGAAGAGCAAGAAGGCCTCCCACCTGCTCCCAAGAAGGCCTCTGGGGCCTGGGGAGTGCCCGTGGAGCTGGCTGTGCACACCGTACCTGCCCAGAGGAAGTTCTGGGCAGGAAGATAGAGGCCTTGCTTCTTGATACACAGGGTCAAGGCAATGGCTGGTAGAACTGGGTCCCCTGAGAGGCAGGCCACCTCTCTTCCCTCACATGCCTCCTGGCAGAGCTGCAGGCATCATGACCATGGGGTCAAGCATCCTGCCAGCTCACAGGAAGCCCTTCATGGGGATCAGTGGTTGGTGAGAGCAAAGACTTAGTGCAAAGCAGTTCACTCGTCTTTAGTGGCTGGGGTCTGCTTCGGTCCTGCAGAGGTCTGGCAGGGTAAAGGGGTCCTCCAGGGATGGTCTGTAAGGGAGGCAGCATCTGTAAAAAGGGGGAGGTCCAGCCTGCTCACTGGGGGCACCCAGAGGAGCCTGAGCAGAGGTCTTGGGGAAGAAAACTCAGAATCCTGCCCCAAGGCATGGAGAGGAGGACTGAAGGGGCATGGAGAGGACCAGCTGCCGCTCTTGGGGATGGGAGCTGCAAGTCCCTGATCCAGAGGGTTCAGCTTCCTCTTCCTAATTGGGGTGATGGCAGCAGCTGCCTCTCAGTGTTGCTGTGCAGTTTTAATGTAGGAACAATCCAGAAAACAACACAGTGCAGTGCTTTGGGGGCTGGAATTCCATGGAGCACCGATTTTGCCATCTTTCAAAATAATAGCATGCTCTGTGGTCAGCTGCTAACATAGACTCCCTCTCTAAGATTTCCAGTTTCCTAAGACCTGTGTTAATGGTGCTGAGAAGTGTGGCAGGAAAGAGTCCTTTAAGTTGTATTTAGCCCAGTGTTTCCCACAGTTATTAACCAAGGTCCCCTTGAACTCTTAGAAGAAAACATGAGGGAATAGCTTCATGATACTGGATTCCGCAGTGACTTCTTGAATATGACACCAAAAGAGACAACAAGTTTAAAAAACAGATAAACTGGATTTCATCAAAATAAAAAAGGACACTATCAAGAGTAAAAGGATAGCTATTTTAGATAAGGAATTCTTTGTTGACAGGGTTCCCCCCTCCTTTTTATTCTTTTGGAAATACCTTCCATTATCCTCTGGCTTCCACTGTTTTCTGATGAGAAATCTAATGTTAATCTTATTGTGATTTTTCTACATGTGATGAGTCACTTTTCTCTTTCTGGTTTCAAAATTTACTCTGACTCTGGTACTTATCAGTTTACTTACATGTCAAGGTGTGAATCTTGATATTTATCCTCTTTGAAGTCCATTGAGATTTGGGGGCAGGTAGATTAGTTTTTTTTCTCAAATTGAAAAGCTTTAGGCTATTATTTCTTCAAATAAACAGTGGTCCCTTGGGATGCAGGAGGGAGAGGTTGGTTTCAGGATACCCCACATATACCAACATCTGAGGATGTTGTATAAAATGGTATGATATTTGCATATAATCTGTGCATTTCTTTCTATACTTTAAAATCCTCTCGAGATTACTTATAATACTGAATACAGTGTATTTATTATGTCGATAGTTCATATGCTATCTTGTTTAGGGAATACTGACAAGAAAAATATCTGTCCATATTCAACACAGACTCAATTTTTTTTCCAAGTACATTTGATCTGCAATTGGTTGAATCCATAGACCCGGGATCTACAAAGGCCACCTGTATTTCTTCACTTTCTTTGTCTTCTCTTTTTCTAGGATTCCATTATGTGTATGTTGATATACTTGATGATGTCTCACAAGTCTTCAGGACTTCTTCATTTTTCTTTCTTCTTTTTCTTGGGTCATTTCTACTGATCCATCTTCAAGTTTGTTGAGTCTTTCTTCTGCTGCTGTCTCATCTTGCTGTTGGATCCCTCAGTGGCTAATGTCTCTGCTCAGTTTTTTAAAATTATTGTTGTTGCTTTAATTTTTGAAACGTGACTTCCTCAGAACCGCCCCAGCTCAGCAGAGCACAGCCATCATGCAGTGATGCTCAGTTTGCGCTCAGATGTCCTAAGGCAGTAAGCGCTCTGACCTTTGCAGTTGGATCCATTTGTAGTTTGGGGGTTCATTCAAAGTTCAGGCAGTTTTCATGCCTTCCTGACTTTTACTTTCTGCAGAATCTTCTTATGTTCCCTCTGTATATGTCCAAGACTTTATACTCAGCTAGGGATGTAGATAGAAAGGGCGCTCTCTGTCCTCTTCTGACCAAGCTCACACCTTTGCATGTGTGCACAGTCTTTCATATTCCAGGGATATATGGAAGGTTATTAATCTCATGACTTGGATCTCCCCATTAAATTTCTTCCTAGTCTGCCAGTCTCACTTGCTCCAAGCAGTATATCAACTTCAGGCTAGCCAAGATATTTCCTCTCATGTTCCTCTGCCACTGAAATTTCAATGTATTTTCAACAATGCATTTGAATGTGGGGTTTTTCTGTGTAGGACTTGGAATCAAGTCAGTCCCCTCTGGTGGGAAGCCACTGGTTTTCGAGGCTCACTATCCTGGTGCATCTTAAAGGACTGCATTGACTGAGCTGAGGGGTAGGGATGGAGCAGCCCCAGGTGAAAACACCACAGATTCCAGTTTTTCCTCCCTCAGTAGTTTATCTTGAACAAATGCTTCTCTATTTCCTACATGGCTCTGGCCAATTTTCAGAGTCCCCATATGGTTGTTTTTGATAATTTTGTCCAGTTTTACCATTACTTTCTGTCATTTCAGAAGGTAAGGAGTTGACAAATTTAAAAATTATGGACTACACTATCAAGTCTCTTAACTGCAGTTTTCTTTTTAAATATTCTGTATAGATCCAATCACATATGCAGATTCTATAACCCTTATGTCAGCACTGAGACTTTGAAACATTGTTAGGTTAATCTTAGAAAGACTTGACTGTACCCTGGAAAATATATTCATTCAATGGCTCAGAATCTCCATTGATTAGTCTCTGCAACTCTCATCCCTAACTTTAAAGGTGGGAATAGAAAAAATTAAATGCAATGATTATGCAAAAATGAAACATGCTACAGAACTGTTGCTCCCTTCAGTGTGTGTTAGGGCTATGCTGGGTGCTGAGAACGAGAGTGAACAGCACAGAAACAGGCCTGGTCCTCACGGAGTTTACTGCCCAGCAGGGCTACCAGACATTAACCATATATGTTGGAGTTTGAATACAATCATAAATAATATTCCCCATCTCCTTTCAAATATAATTCAGAAATTATACATTGGGCAGGTCAAAATTTAAATTATCAGCCTTATATTGATAAAATGGGTGGAAAGGTTGACTCAGTCTGTGTCCCTAGTGGTGGTGCTTAGCACACACTTCTACCCCCTACAGCTTCTCCATCTAGCCAGTTGCAGGTAGAACTGGCCATGGGTGGGTGGAGGAGAAGGTGTCCCCAAGAGAGGAATACTGTTGGGGCCTGGACTTCAGAGACTATGTGGAGTGAGAAGCGGAGAATCTGTTAGAAGCATGCCCAATAGGCTCCAGCACTTAATGGTCAAGCAGAGGGGGGAGGAGGCCAGGAAGCAGGTGAGGAGGATCCTAGTAAGAGGCAAATGAATAGTGTGTTGGGAGAGCTGTCCCCACACTTCATATGTGGCCAGCAATATAGGCTGCTGCAGACGGAGGGCTTGGCAGAGGTTGGGGCCGAGTATATAATGAACTTCCTTATCATCCATAGCGGGAGCAATTCCATGAGGTCACGTAGCAGAAACCATATTGAAGTGAACCAAGGAATGAGTGAGACATGAGACAGTGGGGCCACAGTGAGGACAATGGTCTGGGGAGGCAGGTCTGTGAAGGGAGAGGGAGGCAGGACACTGGATGCCGGGGTGGCAGTGGAGGGCTGTGGCAAGCGTGGAGCCTGCTGGTCCCGGTGGTGGAGGTGGCTTTGACTGTGGTGCTGGTGGTGACTTTGTGCATGTTTCTAGAGATGGGAATGGCATGAACTGATGAAAAGGGGACAAGAAGCAAAATGTTGAAGACAGTAGGGTGGGAACCAACCTGTTGCTGATCTTCAGAATGGAGAAGTGGAATGGGATCCGGCATGGGAGGGAGAGGCTGGTTGCCAGCAGGAGAGGGGGTGCTCTTTGTTCTTCATCAGCACAGGAGGGAAGGAGGACAGTAGAAAAGAAGACCCAGGGGAGTGCAGATCGGGTGGCATAAAGTCACGGGAGCCATGGGATGACTTTTATCTCCTCTGAGAGGGAATGTTTTAGTCAGCTTTTCCATTGCTGTGACCAAAATGCCTGACAAGAACAACTTAGAGGAGGAAACATTTACTTGGCTCATGGTTTCAGAGGTCCATGGGTTTATGGTCCATAGTCCGCCAGCTCCAAGACAGAAACATCATGGTGGCAGGGCAAGGCAGAGGAAAGCTGCTCAATTCATGGAGGCAGGAAGGGGGCAGGTGGAGAGAGAGAGACAGAGAGGGAGGAAGGCACCAGGGACAGTTGTTATCCCCAAGGCCATGCCCCAGTGACCCGCCTCCTCCAGCCATGTCCCACCTACATACAGTTACCACCAGTAAATCCATTCAAATGACTACTCTATCACTGGGTGTATCCACTGATGAGGACAGAGCCCTGATTCAATTATTTCACCTCTGAGCCTTTCTGCATTGCCAACATATGACATTCTATAGCCAGACCATAACAGAAAAGTAAGAGCACGTGAGAGTGAGGGGCTGAATAGGGTCAGAGGACGGAGTGGAGATCATAAACTGGAGTGAGGGAGATTCCTTCCAGGCATTCTCTAGATTGGTGCTTTCCTCTCTGTCCTCTCTAAAAGCCATATATCACAGGCAACAATGTCCTTGAATTCCACAGCCAGGTATTTTTATAAGAATTTTGCAATATGATATAAATTTGATAAATGCCTGAATTTTTCTTAGTGTTCTGTTTTTCATGCTCCCTTACTAGCCCAGCCAATTTTTTTCATTAAAAAAAATTCCAGACTGTCTTTATCAAACCAGAAGCTTGGCAAGAAAGGCCCACCTCTGTTCACACATGGACAGACAAGACCAGTTCCTGACTGCCAGTAATTTTTGACAATTTTTGAACCTTCCCTCTCAAATTATAACAAGAAAAATATGTCAGATTTTACGTTCCAAAGATACATTCTTATACAGATGGAATTTATTTTATTCTAGTACTCTTCTTATGATGTGATTGAGACACTCCCCAGGAGAGGTGGGTCCAGTCCCCTCCACTCACATCTGGGAAGGGACTTGTGATTGGACGCAACGTGGCAGGACTTTGATGTTCCTCTGACTCACTTTGGCTCCCCCCACCCCCGGTTAGGATGCTCACCTTTGGAACCATTTTGTACGGCCATTATGTGAGGAGGCCCAAGCAGCCCAAGGTACACATAGAAACCCACATTGAGGGGGAGAGGATGCCGCTTTCTGCTAGTTGGAAGCACTGATTTGCCAAGTGGTAACTAGTCATCTTGGAGGTGACGCTCCCTCCCCAGCCCAGCTTCAGGTGCTTGCCACCTGGCTGCCACCTCAGGAGAATTCTCCAGGCAAAACTGCACAGCCAAGCTGCTCCTGGATTCCTGGTCCACAAGAGACCATCTGGGATGAATGGTCAGTGTAGTTTTAAGCCAGTGAGTGATGGGACCATTTGTTTTATAGCATTAGATAACTGAAACACATGATAGTTGTAAATTTTGCAAATACTGTTCGCACACCTGCCTCTTTCTGAGTTTCCACACACAGCATCAAGTCTAGGAGAATAGTTTAGAGTAGCCATCCTAAAATATCACGAGGAGTGCTTTACACTAGTGCCACACACAATCCTCACGGAAATCTCACTGTAGGTGCTGGGATTGAACCCGATAGTGGATGAGGAGACAGGCTCAGAGGTCCCATGGTGGTTACTGGCAGGCCTGGGCTCAGGACCAAAGTCTGTCTCTACAGTGACACCCGAGGTATCTTCAAGATGTGTTTCCCACGCTTCCGGCCTCTCAAATGCAGTCCAGCCCGCCTCAGGTGACAGACGAAGGATAGCCCTGTCACCAGTCAAGGGGGGGGCCATCTCAGAGCCTCTGGCTAAATAGTCAACTCCCCACTTGTGCTGCCCATGGACAGCTGCCCCTGCTGGCTCACCTCTAGAGACTGCGGCTTTGTTTTGGGGGATGCTGGTGTTTGACCACAGGCCTAGTGGGCTGTGGAGGCAGGGCCGGTCCCGCTGGAGCCTGCCACACAGTGGAAACCTCACACCATTGTGTCTCCACCATTGACCTTTGTTTAGGCGACGTCAGCCAGGCAGCCAGACAGCCCTGACCTTGGCCCACCCACGTGCCGACCCCTGCTGGACATGCAGAATTGCTCCCCACTGCACACCTCCAGACCCTGCTGCTCTGAGCCTGAGGGCCCTGGGGCTCTGCCAGCCTCTCCCCCTGCACTTAGAAGACGCTGCCTGGAGCCCGTGCCCCCGGATGGCAACCTCCCCGCTTCCAGGGCTCGCTTGTTTCTCAGCACTGTTCTTACCTCTTTTGATTTCCGTGGGAATTGGGGAAAGAGAAAGTCTAATGTGCGAGTTTGCCACCTTGGGCCATGGATGGGAGTCTTATGGTTAAGGTTTCTCCTCTGCTGAGTGAGTTGATTGAGGGTGGGAGCAGGGGACAGAGGCTGGGGAGGCCCCCGGCCTGGCCTGCAAGTGACTGCACAGTGAGATTCTCTCAGGGAACAGGAGGGCCTGAGGCGGAGGGCGTGGGCTGTGTCCACACTTGGAAACTCTAGATTCTAGATGACTGTGGCCTTTCCTCGTGGTTAGAAAGGGCCCATTAATGAAGAGTACTAGGCATTCTATGTCCTGAAGATGCAATTTTCCCACCCACAGCTGAGGGCTGCCGGCCAGCAGCACTTCCCTCAAACCAAGGAGAAGACGGCCAGGCTGTGGGAACATGAGTCAGTAGCCCCGGCCTGGGGGAAGCTGCAGCCCCCACAGTTCCAGCTGGGGTCACTTGGCCCTGTTCTCCCTCCCACCTGAATCTGCTGGGACCTGTGTGTCAGAAACCCACCCACAGCACATCATCGTGGAGCAGCAGGAGGCCCCACCGCCACTTGTGACCTCTGCAGTGGATAGAGGCACTTCCCTAGCAGAAGTGATCAGGAGAATGGCGTCGATACTGAAAGGTACTGAGCGCTTACCTTTGGCCAAACATTATTCTAAGCGTCTTATATGGGCAGCTCTCAAATTTCACTTTGAGCTATGAGTTCCATATTATCTTCATATTTGACTCAAAAAACTGGAGACAAATGGGTTCAAAAAGGTTAAGGAATGTGCCCAAGATCACATGCCTAGAAGGGTCAGGGCTGGGACCCAGCCTGAGGCCCAACCCTGCTACACCGCCTTCAGAAACATAGGAAGGGCTGAGGAGGGCTCATTTTGGAAATCAAACTGCATTTTCTGAAAGATCCGGTATAAAATGCACAAATGTGTGAACTGGATTGTACATAACTTCTTTCTTTGGTTTCCAAATATTCCTGTTTTTAAAAATATATTTGGCAGGATTGCTAGTGAAGGCCTGTGTGAGCCCCAGTCTATCTCTGTGCCCCCTGGAGAAAGGGCCACCTCCTTGGGGCAGATTTCCCAAGCCCCTGGTGGTGTGGTCTCTCAGCGCAGGGCGTGGGGCAGCATGTTCTTTGTCCCAGTGTCCGTGTGTGTGTGTGTGTGTATGTGTGTGTGTGTGTGTGTGTGTGTGTGTGTGTGTGCATGCATATGTGCTGCTCTACAGCTCACATTGGACTCTGACTGCATGGAGGTGGTGCGTGGAGGTGGCCCTTGGGGTGTCCTGTGCTAAGTGGGGTCAGTGCCTTTCTCGTGAGGGTGAATTCTCACTCTCAGGGCTTCGGTTGATTACCTCCTGAGAAGGCTGCCCTCGTGTTTCACCTCTTCTGCCTGTGCCCTCTTGCCCTTCTGCTCCCCACCATGAGCTGAGGCAGAGACCCTCACCAGATGTCGCTGCCTGAACTTGGCCTTCTCAGCCTCCAGAACCATGAGCCCAAACAAACCTCTTTCCTTCCCAAATCACCCAGGCTCAGGTATTCCATTATAGCAACAGACATGGACTAAGACTTCTCTTCTCTTCTTTCTTTCTCCTTCTCCTTCTCCTTCTCCTTCTCCTCCTTCTCCTTCTACCTCCCCCTCCTCCTCCTCCTCCTCCTCCTCCTCCTCCTCCTCCTCCTCCTTCCTCTCTGTCTCTGTCTCTGTCTCTGTCTCTCTCTCTCTCTCGTATGTGTTAAGCAGTTGAGGGCTGGATATGTATTTTGGCAAGGTTTTTCAGTTAACTCTGCCAGTCACACCCTATTCTGGTTGGGAACCATTATTTAAAAAAAAATTTCCCCCATTAAACCTAATCTTTAACATCACTAAGACTCAATCTACTAGCTGAGCCTTTCCATTTATTCTTACCAGAAATAGAAAAAGTTATTTTCTCCATTGTTATCAAAGCAATCTGGATTCTTTCAGGGAGATTTATAAGATATAAAAAAGTAGAACAAAAAGAAGATTACATGAAGTACCATAACATAACCATTATTTACTTCTTCTTTGTCCTTTAAATATTCGTAAATAACAGTGTGTGGGTGTTATCCAAGTATACAACTAACCTAGTACTGTACCTTCCTTTTTAAGCTTAATTTTGTATCATAAGTATTTTCCACATTACTAATATAATTTATTGGGAAAGCTTTTTAATGGTGCTATAAAATTCTGTCAGTGCATCTGCAATAATTTTTTTCATTTTTTTCTATGTTGATTATTTCAGTGTTTTTCCCCCCTCAAGTCTGTGGTTTAAAAATGCTGAAATAAGTCTCTGCCTATTTTCTTTTTTCATATTTTGATTAGTCCTCAGGATAGATAATCAGAGAGGAAATTAATAAGTAAAAGATTATGAATATTTAATCTCATAAAATGTGTTGCAAAATTTATTTTGAAATTATTTTCCCTCCAATAATGTATGAAAGTCCCCATTATTACATATCCTTTCTAGCTTTAGGCAATCTCATTTAAGGGGAAAAAAAAGAAAAGGAAAGAAGGGGGAAAAATCTTGCTATTTTAAAACAATTCCACATACAACAAGATGGTCTTTGTGATAGAAATATCCATCCACATGTTTCAGAAGGAAATCTCCTTCCTGGGCCAGATGTTTGTACTACAGGGTGAATATTACATTGGAAACTCTTGGGATCAGAAGCGTTTCAGATTTGGGGATGTTTTGGATTTTGGAATATTTTCATGTACATGATGAAATATCTTGGAGATGGATGTGAGTCTGAACATGGAATTCATTTACATTTCACACCCTTTATAACCAAAGCTTGAAGGTATGAGACATTCTTGGTGTGCCTGAGTTTTATTGTCACTGGTCACATGAAGTTGGGTGTATAATTTCCCACTTGTGGTGTGATGTCTGTGCTCAAAAACTTTGGGATTTGGAAGCATTTAAGATTTTGGATTTTCAGATGAGAGATGATCAACCAAGCTCTTGTCAGTCAGATGAACCGAAGCAAATCCGAGAAAAATAAAAAAAACTAAGGTTGAATGGGTGCTCAGACTATCCTAGATACCACTGACTAAGTTCCTCAGCAGCACAACTCTTTCCCTCCCTGAAAGGTGTGTCTGAGAGACAGAGCTGACATATGCAGAGAAGGGCAGATGTGCTGCCTGCCGGACTCTCAATCCATGAGTCCATAAGCCCAACGTCGCCAGCTGCAACCAGCAGCCCCTAAACCTGAACTATCCTGGATCTGTCCAACATATTCCTCCCCCTCACTGCGGGGGACATGTGTTGTACAAATGGAGCAGAGAGGGCCAGGAGGTGGGTGGAAGAATTGAACTCTGAGTTCCCATGGGTGGAGGAATCAGAGCTTCAATAGAAGGGCCAGAGACAACTTCACCTTCCCCCACACAGAACATGGGGAGACTACAAAATGGAACACAGTGACAAACAGGAGGACTGAGAAGCAAGGACACCCCCTGGCAACAAACACACCCGGTGCCAGATCTGGGATTCTTAAGCAGTCTGCAGTTAAAGGCACCAACCAGGCTCCTTGGAGAAATAGCGGACACAGGGCTGACTCAGGGAACAGTCAGAATCAGCCAGGAACATTTTGTGGTGCCAGAAAGTGAGAAAGGGATCCAGAAATGAGGGGTCATGCCAAAACAGGAGCCAACTTGAAGGTTATCCCAATGACTAAATTGGGGTTGAGTTGAGCAACAAAATATATGATATGGTAATAGAGTTTAACCCATGCATCCATGCCCACGCAAATAAATAAACAAATAGAACAGACAGCTCTTCTCAGAGTAGAATCCCAGTTAATGCACATATAAGGAATGATGGAAATAGAAAGTTATTATTTAGCAAACATCCCAGGGATAATATTGATGGATATTAAAGTTAATGAGTGAGAGAATGAAGAAAAACAGAGTATTCCTATTGCCTCTGAGTATCTCCCCACCAGATGCTTACTGGTTTCAAAGGGAAAATAATCACTTTATGATGGAGAAGCCTGGTGTACTCCACTTTAACCAAATAATCAAAGTCGCCATTACTGATCCATTACTGATAATAAGCCATGTCGCCCCCTGACACGACACTCAGAGGACCACGCACTGCTTCTGAGGTGTCCTTGGCAAAGCTACCAGGCAAGTACAAACTGAGATAGTCTGCAAAAGCACCGACCAGCGTTCCTCATGGGTGTCAGTCACGAAAGACAGAGACGGAGGAACCGTCCCCGGCTGGAGGAGACCAGGGACATGCGACAGCTAAGTGTGGGATTCTGCATGGGATCCGTGACCAGAAGATATGTGTGTGTGTGTGAGAACTGGTGGGATCGGAGTGAGGGCTGTGGATCAGTTAATAGTGTCACAGCAGCGCCAACCTCCGGGTGCTGATAACTGTGTACTGGTTGTGTTGGAGACTGGCATTTGGAGAAACTGGCAGAAAAGAAAACCAGAACTTCTGTACTATTTTTGTAATCGTATTGTGATTCTGAAATTATTTCTGAATAAAATACAGAAAAAGGAGAGGACGAGGAAGAAAAAGAGGAAGGAAGAAAGAAGGAAGGAAGAGAAAAAAGTGATGGGAACAAATGATTGCTGCCACGGTCGAATATTGTTTTTAACTTGGATTCTCCCCCTCCCTTTTAAAGGAGATACATTTTTCCAGTAAATTATTTATTGTAGATAATTTAACATCAAAGATGCAGAAGTCATCACTCTCAAGGACATGGCCTGACATGGCCTGGAGACACTGCTGCCTCTCTCTCTCTTTCCTTTTAGTACAGAAATTTCTTCACTTGCTTTTTTTTTTTGGCCTCAATCAGTTAACATTTTATCTGTCCATATTACCATGATTCTTTTTCTTCCTCAAATATCACTTTTCTAGCTATGGTAATAATTAATATCCACTGTTTGATGGTTTACAGACACATAAAAGTAAATAAAAATCACCTATATTGTCATCCTCAGAGACAACAACATAGCACCATTTTGTAAACACATTCCCAGGTTATAAATTTAAAACATGATTTTAATGGCTGCAAATTATTCTATTGTATAGACTGACAAATTGACTTTACCAGACCTGTATCATGGAACATTTAAATTATTTGCAACTTTTCCTTCTATAGACAATACTATAAAATCGACATTTCTTGTCTGTAGGTATTTGTTCATATCTTTATTTGTTTGGGTGATTCTTAAAGTAGAAGTGTAATACTAAAAAATATTAATTTTAGAATGTCCATACCCTTCAGAAAGATAGCATCTTTTGAATCCTTATTCTTGGTACCTTCACCAAATTATTAGTTTTTATTTTAAATCTTTGCCAAGTAAAATGTGGCTATTTTACTTAGTAATTCACCAATCCCCTTTCATTGAATAATATATTTTTCTTCACGCATTTAAACTATCATTTCTGTCTTGCTCTAAAATCATAGGTGTACTTGATTTTGGATTTCCTATTCTTTTTCGTGTGTGTGTGTGTGTGTGTGTGTGTGTGTGTGTGTGTACCAGTATCACAATATTTTAATAATTATACCTTTGATATAGTTCATTGTTTGATGGTACAGATGCTTTATTATTGTTGTTGTTGTTGTTTAGTTCTGGGGATTGAATCCAGGGGCATTCTACCTCTGAGCTTCACTCCCAGCCCTTTTTATTTTTATTTTGAAACAATGTCTCACTAGATTGCTGAGAGTCTCACCAAGTTGCTGAGGCTGGTCTCCAACCTGTGATCATCCTGTCTCAGCCTCCCAAGCACTAGAATTACAGGTGTGCATCACCATACCCAGTTCCCTCATGGTTTTATAAATCATCAATGAGCCTTTCATTAGGTCACATGACTTGGTCTCTTCATGAAAAACTAGCAAACTAATGATGCAGAGTTTATTTACAAGACTTGAGAGTAGAATTACTTTGGAAAGTGATTATATTTCAGTGGCAAATAGTAACTAATAGTCACCCAAAATCAAGAGTGTTGACTAGAGAGAGAGGTTGATGAGTTCAACTAATTACATAAAACCTTGGACTGCTGTGTTGGTTTGAAAAGAAGCTAGCATTTATAGGAATTCTCAGCAAACAGTGGCTCTAGAATCCCACAAACTTTGAATGTAATCTGGACATTTTCAGAGACATGTCTCTGAGTTCCTGCAGTGGAATCAAGAAGCAAGTCATTCAGCTCTCCCAAGCTGAAGGCCAGCTTCCCTTTTATGGATAATTAAACCCTCGGGACACTTAAATAAAATTTACATTGCTGATAATTTGAGAATGAGCTAATAAGGGAATTCCTCCAATTGGTTACGGGTTTTATCCTAAAGTGAAACAATAGTCAAAAGTCTGGATATCAAGTTGGTTTTTATCACATAATCTCTGGATTTATGGCTTGGCCTGCACTTAAAGCTACAGATGATTTCCATCACAGAGCTTTCACTAAAGCTTCTGGCTCAAGATGTCATCCTAACCTTTCATAGTTTTTTATATCTGTTGCTCCACCAAATCCCCACTAAATGACCTCACTGAATAATAAGGGAAATTTTCCATGACCATAGAGAACCAGGAAAAGGAAGCATCACAATTCCTAAGTCCTTGATAATTTGCATTAAGAAATGGTGTCAGAAAACGAGTTGGAACATGAAAGAAAAGTGGACTGTGCCATCATTTACATCTTCCAGAGAAGGCTAAAGAACAAAGTGCCTCAGTTAATGGGGAGGGCATTTCAGTCCTGCTGCAGCCACCATCTGGGTCAGCCTCAGGTGGAGCTCTCAATCTGAGCAGCGCCTGCTGAGTAATGGGAAATGGGGGCCCAGTGCCCCCAGCTGACTATAGATCGCCATAGCAGGTGGCAAACAGGAAAAGGCCCAGCACTAGGCTTCCCAACTTCCTGCAGCCTGCCACCACCAGGGGTTTATTGTACTAGCACATCAAAGTACAGTAAATCTGACCAGGCATGCTGGTACATGCCTGAAATCCCAGTACTTGGGAGGCTGAGATAAGAGAATCACAGGTTTGAGGCGAGTCTCTGCAATTTAGGGAGATCCTGTTTCAAAACAAAAAATAAAACAGGGGTAGGGGTATAGCTCAGAGGTAGATTACCCCTGGGTTCAATCCACAGTCAAAAATTAAAAAAAAAGAAGAAGAAGAAAAAGAAGCAAAATAAAGGTCAAGGATGCTTTTATCTGGAATGGATTTTTCCCTTGTAAGGCAAAAAAAAAAAAAAATTGAATATGTTCCAGTTTCTGAAGATGAAAAGATGGTTAACAAACACAGGCCCATATTGAGAAATGTAACCTCTAGGAAGCAGTGGTATTTCAAGAAACAGAAGAAAAGTTTGAAAACAGAAATGAAGTTTAAGAAATTTGAAATACATATTCTCTATGAGTTTTGAAGAGATATTATTCTTTAATTATCACTATTTCACTGAGGCAATCTGGAGGAAAAAAGAATTCTTAAAGTATTATTATTATATACCCAGCTAAACTACCCATAAAGAATGAAGATGTAATAAAGACCACTCAATATTGAAGAAATCAAATGTTGTCTCCTACATATTTTTTCTGGGAACAGAAAAACTCCTGCAAAATAAAAGAGGAATCTAAGGAAAAGGAAGGCATGAATTTCATGATCAATGGAAATAAATTAGAAGTGCCTGGGCAGACAGTTCAGGGTGCTAGTGTCAAGATGAATGGAACATGGAGTGTGCAAAAGCAATCTATGTGTCTGAGAAGAGACTTGTCTCTAGAACACATGAAAAGCTCCCCCCAAATCCATAATAATAAAATAAATAAACTAATCCAACAGTAAAATGGGCAAAAGATTTTACAAAAGAGGATATCTAATGACCAATAAACATTTGAAAAGATGCATTCAAATCACTGTGGCATTACTCTACACACCCACCAGAATGACAAAACAGAAACCAGACAATACTAAATGTGGACAAGGAATGTAGACCAAGTGTAACTTCCATACACAACTCATGGGAATATGAATTGGTTCCACCACCATGGGAAATGGCTGAAAGTGGAAGAGCAAGCTTTGAATTAAGGATTTGGAATCCCAGATCTGGGCTCTTCCTGTTTACTAGAACTGTCTTCAGGGGCTCCAAGCACTGGGAACTGATCTGTGAGAAGACTTGGCTTAGTGTCAGTCAGGGTCACGTGGGAAAACACATGAACTAGGGCTCGTCCCATACGGGCCAAGGCTATAGCCGAGATCCAGTGCTGTGTCCTCAGTCGCCATCCTTCTCATACTCGCCATCCCAAGGGATTTGCACTCCTGCACTTCTTATGTAAGTAGAGTTGCAACTTTTGGCTCCGTTGTATTAGATGTCCTGCCTCTACCCCGGGGCAGTGTAAAATTTCCAGCAATGTCAAGGCCACCATAATTTGGGGCTCCTCGTGCCAGCTGACCAACAAGCAAAGACAGAAATTGCCCCATGGACATTCTGAGCTAGTTCTTTGTGGTGGGACTGTCCTATGCCCTGCAGGATGTTCAGCAGCATCATTGTTCTCTGCCCTCTAGATGCCTTTAGCTCCCCCCACCACCAACTGGGACAACCCCAAACATCTCTGGACATAGCCGAGTGTCCTTTGGAGGACAGATTTGCCCTGGTTGAGGAGCACTGACTTAGAGGCATTGTCCTCAGGAGCAGACAGATAAATGGCTTTGGAAAAATGCACTGCGGTTGTGTGTCGCAGCATCCTCTGGGTTTGTGGATACTGAGGGCTGCTCTCCTGCTGACGGTGGCCAACACAGGCAGGCAAGGACCGCAGATCACCCTTCACATGACTGCTGCTGTCGTCCAAGGCCATGAAGATCGCCTGCCGGCCCTGCCCAGCACTGAAGACAGGATTTCCTAAAAAAATTCACATAAAAGGGAGAGTTATGTGTTCCTGATACCTTTAAAAATCTCTGAGACACTTGGTATTGAGGAAAGAGCGGCATGTGCTAGAATCAGACAGAGGGAGTTTAGAGTCCCGGCCACGGCCACGCTGTTTCCAGCTGTGTGGGGTCAAGTTCCTGACCTCTGGGAGGGCAGATGTAACCCAGGGTCTCACCACCGCCTGCTCCAGTAGAGCAGATGTTGTACACTTGTGAAGACTCCGCAGAGCTTCACCCAGTCCTCCTGTCCTGCTTGAGGACAGCAGCTCCTGGTACCTCTGTCTCCACCGTACCCTAGTGGATGAGAAACTCGGTGGAGAGCGGGGTTTCCCTGTCGCTGCCTGTGCTTATTTATCCTCATGAGCTGGGCAGAGCCGACAGCTTCGCCAACTGAAAATAGAACTGGAGACTTTAATAAACATCTCCTGACCTGACACGCAATGGCTTCAAGTAAACAAATAGGTGGAGCCCACAGAAGAAGAAGGCCTGTGCAGTCGCGGGGCCTGTCCCGCCCAGGCCCACGGCAGAGGAGGCAGGCTGGGGCAGGTGGAGTCCGGCCAGCGGGACAACCCGTTCCACAGAGGTGGTGTAGGCAAGTATGAAAGGAAGGCGCCTTGTTCCAAAGTCTCTCCCTGAGAAAGCAATGTGGGGGAAGTGGAGGGGAGTGGAGGGGAGGAAGCGTGTGTATGTGTGTGTGTTTGTGTGTGTGTGTGTGTATGTACACGCACACACAGGCTCACACACATGTGTACACATTCACATACAGGTACACAGGCTCATACATATATATACAGACACACACTTCATACACATGTATACACAATCACCTACAGATACACAGGCTTACATGCATGTACAACACATGCACACACAGGCACACGCATTCATACCACACACATGTGCACACAATCACATGATACATAGACTCCCATGCATGTACACACCTACATATACAGACACACTCCCCCCCCACTGCCATTCATAGCACACACATGTGCACATAATCACATACAGATACACAGGCTTACATGCATGTACAACACATGCACACACAGGCACACACACGTTCATACCACATACACATGCACACAATGGCATATAGATACATAGGCTCCCGTACATTACACACCTACATATATAGACACACTCCCTACACACCCATTCATACCACCTACACAGGCACACATTCACATACAGATACACAGGCTCACATGCATGTACACACATGCACAAAGTCTCCCACTGCCATTCATACCACACACATGTGCACATTATCACATGGAGATACACAGGCTCATACATATGTAAAACCATGCACACAGACACACTTCCCACACACACGTGCACACAATCACATATGATACATAAGCTCCCATGCATGTACACATCTACATATACAGACACACTCCCCTACACACCCATTCATACCTCACACAGGCATACAATCACATACAGATACACAGGCTCACACACATGTACACACAGACGTGCACTTCCCTGCACACACCCATTCATACCCGATACACATGCACACAGACTCACATACTCTCACATGCACTCCTGTGTATAAGCTCACATACAGATTATCATACACTGTTTACACAGACAACTCACACATACTCATACACAGACTCCCCCTCTCCCCTACACACTCACGTGCACACACACTCCTGCTCAGTTTCACACCCCTGAGAAACACTACGCTCCCCGCCCTCCATGACTCAGGGCCCCAGAAGGAGGAGGCGCTGCACGCCGGGTTTGGCTTGGGCCCAGTCCCCCACCACCTCCTCCTGCGCTGAGTCACAAGCCTCTTGTTTGTTCAACCACTTCAAGAAGCTGGGCTCACTCCAGGTGCCTTCTTGGGCAGCAAAGGCCGTGCAGCGGGAAGGGGGTGGGAAAGGAAAGCAGGGGATTCTTCAGGAACAAGGGGTGGGGGACTGACTGGAGGCGGCATGTGTCCCCTCTTGCCTGGCCTCCCGGGTGCCCTGCGGACAAGAGGCAGCATAGCACCTGGTGTCACAGTCCCAGGGTCAAAAGTGGGGGCCCCACACACCCCAGAACTGTCAAGGAGGCCAGGCCGCCAACCCTGGAGCGTGCCGCTGCCAACCAATTCCCCTGGGATGGGGGCCCTGCCCCCAAAGAAAATCACAGCTCTCCATGGCCTGGCTTTCACAGTGTTTTGATTTGGGCTGATGGGGTGCTCACAAAATCCCAGGGACTAGGGGAGATTTCAGTAAGGAAGACGCTGCCTGAGACCTGGGGAGGGCTCCATGGAGAGCCGTCGGTAGGATCGAGACAAGCGCTGCAACACACATGCCATGTGGATGCATTCCTCATGGTGCCTGTTAATAGGATTTGTAAGGCAAAGAGAAAAGTAGAACATTCTAACTGTGCCAGAAACACAAAATTAGGAGACTTATTTTCACTATTTTTCAAAGGAGCTTAAATCCATGGATACACAAGAGGCCCAGATGCAGCCTGCTGTGAAACTACTTTGAGCCGCTCTAATGAATGTGGTGGTACCACTTGGTACCGCTTACGGGCCTTGGCAGCCCAGCAGGAAGGCGCTGGATCCAGGCCAGGGGACCAGGGAAGAGCCGCCCTGGGGGCTGTCCCTGGGGAGCAGGACTTCAAACAGTGCCCAGCTGGAGGCGGGAGTCGAGGGGGTGGGGGCAGCCCCAAATGCAGCCCACTTGCCGAACCTGTCATCTGCAAGCTCCTGAGGACAAGAGAGCACCCTGTCACCAGCAGGGACGACGCACTGCTCACTGAAGCAGCGGACACTGATGTAGAAGCCTCTATGTCCCCCATCCCAGTGCAGAAGGTGGGGCAAAGGTCTCCAGAAAAATGCCGTTTCGGCTGAATTTTACATTATGGGTTTTCAGTTCAAAAGGAAAGGGAGAAAGAGATGGAAGGGTAGTGAGGCTAAAGATGAAACACGTACAGAGAAGGGGTGGATATAAACGAGTATGTAGGAAGAGTGTGCACAGAAGGGCTTGTGGGTTGGGAGTGTGCAGGAAGAACATGGAGCGAGGGGGAGAACATGGAGCGTGCTCCTGAGCTGGGCCCCGGGACCCTGGGCCCCTACTTCAGGCCTGGTCTCCTCCTGGCAAGCAAGATCAGGCTTGATCTGGTGTGGGGAGCTGTATGTGTGTGTGTGTGGGGGGGGAGGTCCCAGAGGATCCTGGACCGGCCTTGGTCTCTATGAAGGCAGAAGACCAGGTGGCTGAGGGCCGCTTCTCCTGCCCAGGGCCAGCCTAGAGCCAGGTACTCTCCATACCTGTGTCCCCTTAAAACTCGGAGAGAAGTCACCAGCCCTGGCCCATCACTAGTCAAAACTTCAGGGCCTGCAGCCCACAAGTGAGCCCCAGTTCCAAGCCCAGTCACACAGGAGGCATTTATCAGCCCCAAAGTGAAGCCGAGACTAGGCGCTCGGGGCCGGGATGGGCTGGAACTTGGGGCCTGGCTCCAGGCCTGCGCGCTCATCCACTCCTGCGCTTCAGAGAGGGCGTCCGCCCCAGAGGGGCGCATGTGGCGCTGTGCCTCAGTGGGCAAAGACAGCAAGAGAACCACCAGGAGAAGACTGAGAGGAGGGAAAGGCGACAAGTGAGCGCCGAG
>PVJS01018018.1:0-35431 GCA_004027185.1 Glis glis | reverse complement strand
AAAAAAAAAAAAAAAAAAAAAAAAAGAAAGGAAATCTGTACAATACTGTCTTCCAGTAATTCAAGTCTTATTTAAAGTTCTTTAGTAATGTTTTCTAGACATCTAAATCTTGCACATTCCTTGTTATTTCTTAGGTTTGTTCTATTGTTTTAAGATATTTTAATGTTTATCTTAACCTGATTTCAGTATTATAAAAAGCAACCCCCCCAAAAAAACCCCCATGATATAGATAACTCATGCTTTTCTATTTCTTTTGCTGCTTGCACTTTGTACATAAAAGTATCTTGATATTGTGGAAAAAGCAGATGTTTTATTTGGGATGGGTCTGGATTTAAATCTTGGTTTTATCCCATATATTGATTCAATTTATTTATTTAACCTGTTTGAGTCTCAGTTTCCTCAGTAGTAGAAAGATAATGCTTTCTTACAAGGCTTTTATGGAGATTCAGTGAGGTAAGTTATGTAAGATATAGCACAAAATAGTCATTCAATACATTTTTTTCTTTCCTGACTTTTGTAGTGATTTGTACTTTCCTCCTAGCCATGCAGTCTATATTTAACCTTCCCAGGCAGATTCGTGGCGACGTGAAAAGTAGATGACGTTCCTACTAGGTGCCTAAAGTCTTTTGGCTCTCCAGAGCCTTCACACTTTATTATGTTTTCCATTTTCTCAGTCTTATATAAACTAATTCTCTCTAAATCATTCTGAAGTGTTAATAAATAATATCCTGAGAAGTGATCTTGTGTGACAGAAAGCAACTTCTAAATATAGGTATTCCAGTGGTTTCTATCATGGCAATCCACTGAAATAACTTTCTGTTACCACCAACTGGAAGAATTGCGGACATTTCCCTCAAAAGGTTTCACCACTATAAATTAAGGGCCTTGCCCTTCTGTTCTCTGAAGCAGCATCCCTACTAGTAAGATGCAGAGTCAAACATTTGAATGGACAAAACAAGGTTTATAACAGGGTTAGAGGATTTGAGACATCAATCAGGTACAAAGTAACTATTAATCTTATTTAGCCCAGTTATTTTGACTCAGTCAAACCCATCTGTCAGGCTACTCCATTTTCATTCTTTTCCAGTTGACTTCTTGTCCATATTTGAGTTTAGTCTGTGGTTCTCATGGCTTTACCCTTGGCTCCTGCAATCAGGGTAAACTAACACTCATTTGCTTGCATAAGTTGAAAATTGGAGAAGCAAAGTCCTCTTATGTCCAGAAAATAAAGTCACTCTACAGCTTTAGGTCGCCACTGTTCTCTTCTGACCAGCTCTTCCTGTGGATGGTGCCCACAGCAGTGCCCTTGATGGGCCTCTGATGTGTTTCCCTTACTCCTCTCCCCAAAGAGCTTCACCTGTTTCCATTTCGGGACTTGCTGGCATCTCCCATCTCATCACGGTTGTCCTCTTCCTCTCTATTCTCATTTACTATTAAATGGGAATACATATCTTCACACTGCCATCTGCAGTGTGGCCACTTCTTTCATTTTTGGAGGCAACTGGATCTCTTAATCTCTGCACTTTTTCTCCTGTTATTACATTTTTCTTGGATTCTGTTGGTCCAAAAATGTAAATGATGGTCTTACATGGCCACATCATCTATGACCACATTCATGAAGTCGTCTTGACCTATCTCACAGGTTGTGGTTTCTCCTTCTTCAAGATTGTGTAATTCTCTTTACCTGTTCCTCAGTGGGTATGTATTCTTCCTCATTGTTATCCAAGAAGTAGTTTCAGTCAGCATTCTCACTGATGTGCTCTATGTACCAGACACATAAAACTTAGAGGAATAAAGATTTATTGGGGCTCATGGTTTCTGTCCTTAGGTCTATCTCCAGAGCATAAAAGGAGGCGGTGAAGGCAGGGTGCTTGGTGGGATGCTGCTCTGACATCATGGAGGCTGGAAGCAGAGAGAGAGGAGGGGCCCATGGACTTGTATAGTTCCCCAAATCACATCCCTAAAGACCTGCCTCCTCAAGCCGTCCCCCGCCCGCCTACATTACCACCCAGTAAATCCATTCGAATTAGTAATCCACCAATGGATTTGTCCAGTGATGAGATTAGAACCCCATGATTCAATTATTTCACCTCTGAACATTTTTGCATTGGCAATACATGAGATTTTTTTTTCAGGGGACATTCTGTATCCAAACCATAACAAGTACTTTGTGCTAACCATATGCCAGTTACTAGACTAGATATTGAGAGTGTGGAAATAAACAAGAGAGAGAAGCTGCCATCAGGGATACAGCATGTGTAGAGAGGCATGTAAAAATAACTGTAAGTAGTCTATTGAAACAAACAAGGCCAGGGATTCCATCGTTAAACAACTGTAGATTGTTTACCAGAAACCCTTAAAATGAACTTTATAGATTCCCTTCCCCCAGATGAAAACTCTGTCAGGAAATATGACTCTTAAAATTCATTCTCTTAGTTTAGTGATTAGAATGTCCTGTCCCATGGAGTGTCAGCAAATGTCCTTGCTGTCCAGTTGTGGCATCCCCTACTGGCACTCAGACCCGTCTCAGTCAATCTTGGAATCTTATCAATTCTGAAAGTCCAAGATGGAGCAATGGAGAATAGATGGCTTCTCCCCTTCTTCTGTGCACGTCTATCCTTCTACCTCCTCTTGTTCATGGAATTTCCTTTCCACTCACGGTCAGAGCTTGTGGGAAGGGCAGGAGGCGAAGAAGTTGGGGCGTTATTCCTTATGTGCCTCTTACAGCTGTGTTCCATGTGGTGCTGCTCTCTAATCCTGGGGGATGCTTAACACTGGCACTTCCTATTACAAGTGTGCTCATGGTTTTTTGGAGAATCCCTCTCCTCCGACTTCCCACCCTTCTCAGCATCCCCTCCTTCGCCCCAGCTAACATCTGAGGATTTCTATTTCTATGTGCTAATCATTTATTCCTTGCTCCTTTGCACAAGGAATCTGGTGATACTCCAGTTTATCTTTGGAGAGGTCTGTGCCTACTTTGGGTAGTTTTCTAGGTCAGGATCTAGGGTGACCTCAGACAATTGCTCTTTCATATATTTTACACATTTGGCTTCTCCCCTCATGTCACACATGCATGTCTATCCCTCTACCTCCTCTTATTCATGGAATTTTCTTTCCCTTCATGGTCACAGCTGGTGGGAAGGACAGGAGAAGAGGTTGGGGAAAGTAGAACGACCATGCATTCATCACCTCCCTCCCTTCCCACCCCCACCTAAATTGTTGGTCTATACTTTGATGCAAATTAAGCAACAACTCCCTTTCTTTCTTTTACAAAGAAAACTGCCAGCCACCTCTTAAAGTTTCAGTTTGCCTAGCAAGAGTCAAGGTACCAGTCTACTGGCACCAAACAGTCAGGGACAGATATCAAATCCTTCCAATTGTCCTTTTGAAACCTTGAGACAGAGGGTGAGCACCATGTCCCCTTCCAGTAGCTCTCTCCCAAACCCCCACTCTTCCTTTCCCACCTCCTCCTAACCTTTTCAAGGTATTCTTTTATCTCAGGGGCACAAAATTAATTTTCTGTGATGTTAATTTTTTCAAATCTCACTTTGAAATGTATCATCTATTATTTTCAATAAAATGGGTTCTCTTGGCCCAAACAGAGAGAGCATCTTATTTTAATATCCAGTTACATAATCACATTAGGGTGTCACTGTTAGGAAGGAACACACATTCCCCAGCTCCTCTTATTCCCACAGAGGAGAGATGACTTCAGTTGCTTTTGCTAGGAAGAGAGAATTACCCCCCCCACACACACACTATCTAAGGGTCATTGGTAATATCAGTTCTGGAAAAACTGGAGATAGCCCATATCCTTTGGGCTATATCCCATGTGCAAATGGGTCAGGTTACTCTGCCTAAATGAGTTCTAGACATATTTTTTCCTCTTGGATCTATCTGTTCTTTAAAACCCTTGGAGGAGTGTGTCTTCCATAATAGCACTGGGATATGAAACCATAATGGAAGGTAGGAAGCCCCACTGTGCTCTTAGTTGACACTGGGCAGCTCTATCTAAAGGTATTATATTTGGCTTTGTGCTTAGACTCTTGGCTGAATGTAGAAATTTTAATGGGCTTCTCAAAACAAACCCTTCACATTGGTAAAGTATGCTCTTACTTTTGGTGGGCAAGGAAAATATTTTCTTTTCTGCACAATAATTCAGTATCTTTTGCAATGGTTTGAAATACAAACAATTTTTTTGTTGACATTTTCTGCAGTCACAAGTGCTCTTTGAGGAATATAAAGTACTGAACTTAATTCAGCACGTTAAGCACAGTAATGGGAACATTAAGTCTGCAACCAAAGTACAAAAAGGTGGAAGACATTCCAGTCTGGGAGTTCAGCTGGAAGAGAAACACGTGGTACAGGAAAATACTCCAGGGGGTGGTCCCACTGTGCACTCAACAGAGAAGGAGCAAAGAGCACATAATGGGAATGGTCAAGTGTTGTTAAGCTAGTTTGGTCTGAGAGTTTTGAGAACCCTCAAATTCCATGTTAAAAAGCTTAGACTTATTCTCATGGGCAAGGGGGATCAAAGGCTTGGGCAAATATACAGGAGCAGACAAAAGTCTAAGGCTGAGAGATGTACAAGGACGTTACGTTAATCACAGAACCCTGAAGTGTCGAATGCCCTCGGTCTGGGCAACGGGATAAGGAATGGATTTTAGTACCAATGTTTTTCACTACCAGCCATTGCAGGATGTCCCTCGAGTTGAAATGGGCATGTGCTTCTTCCTTTCTAAATTTCTACATCACCCAGGGTAGTTGGTGAGCATGTGAATAATTATCACTCATTAAATTCTTACTATGTGTCCTATAATAATTACCAGTCCTCACAAGAATGCTGCAAGTCAGTCTCATATAATTCCTTTATAGATGAGGACATAGGTGCTCAGAGAAGTTAAAGAATTTGTCCAAGTTTCCAGAGGCGCGACTGTGACCCAGTGTGTTCTAATGTTCCTTCTGAGTAGAGTCTGATGACCAGTTTTGTTTGAAGTCCCCGTAGTCACTGGAAACAGGCTAAACTTAAATTTGTCCCTTAGATTGCTGATAAAATGTATGATCAGGGAAGTAAGTTTGCATTATTACTGATCTACCCTGAAGTGATATAAAAATGCACACTGGAAATTTACAAGTATGTATGAAGATTATATCCTATGGTTGTGAAAAGTGTACAACTTTGGGTGTGGTAGCAGAGGCCATGAAAGAGGCACTGTGGAGAAACACATCTTGAAATCTAAACATGATCGCTGGTCACATTCCTTTCACTTCTACAAGTTGGTGGTAGAGCCCGAGTGGATGGTGTCAGGTCTAACAGCGAAGGCCTTTGGTTTGTAGCCTTCCCGTGAGAATCATAGAAAACACTATTTTGTGGGTGGAATTTGAGAGTATTAAGTGAAATAAGTCAGACTCAGAAAGTCATGGGTTGTATGTTTTCTCTCAGATGTGGAAGCTAGAGAGAAAATAGGGGGAGGAAAGGGGGGGATCTCATGAAAATAGAAGGAGACCAGTAGAGTAGACAAAGGGGATCAGGGGGAGGAAGGTAGGGAGGGAAAGGGGAGGTACTGGGAATTAAATTGACCAAATTATGTTATGTGCATGTGAATCCCACTAATGAACCTCCTTATTATGTATAATTATAATATATCAAAAAAGTTTTAAGAAAGTTGAAACTTTAAAAAAACATTATTTTGTGAACAGCCATCTAATCTTTTTCCCTAACAGACTTTTGAAAACAAATTTAGCTGCTTGTAGAAACCACACTCACAGTTTTTGGCTAAATACTGGAACCATAAAAACTCAGAAAAAAAGAGGGAAATAAATTCAAGAAGATGTTAACCTTCTCTGAAGGTGTAACCCAATAGCCACTACTTCAGATCTGTCTGGTACCCCCTCCCATGACTAATTTACATGGAAGCAAAGTCTCTTTGCCATCCATTCCTAGTTGGTTGCTGTCCTTCTCTTAGGCTTCAGCCTCCCACACCAGTCCTGTATGACTATGCTTTGCTCTATTTTGTTTTTATGTCCATTTTTTCTTCTTTTAACTTTCCTTTTTAAAAAATAATTTAAAAAACTTTCTTCCTTATGTCTTAAAAAGCGTCATCTTGAGAACCCACATGGTGTTTCTCACCATGCTCGGTGGGTTGTGCTCGTAGAAATTCTCCTTGCTGAGAGTGTGACTTGCTCTCCGCTCTGGGATGATGGAGTCGCTTTACAGTGACTGTCACCAGAGCAAAGGGTGAACACTTGCTTCTTTCTCCCTTCCCCTCAAAACCTTGAGAAGATAAGGAGGAGGACTTGTAGAATATTTAAGTATTTTGGCACGGTAACTGGGGACAAAAGATGCTTAACATGTGGGTATGATGCATGGTTATTAATCAGAGACAATCAGTTTATGTCTTAGATAAAAACTAAAGTCCCAAGAAATATATGTAATTATATTCAAGCTATAAATGGATTTTAAAAATTAGCTAGAATCTAAATTTAGGATCAGACAAGTATTTTCTTCTGTCAACGTAATGGAATAGGCTGTAAAATGAATAGTGTCGAAATATGTACAAATTTGGTGGCTCACATAAATCAATTTTTGATCTATGTGCTTGGTTGTAAGACATTCTCAATTTTGGAAGATTGTTGCAATCTTCTTGGCGGGTAAGGAATATAGTTTTTCCTGCACAATAATTCAATATCTCTCACAGCAGTTTGAAATAAATGGGAACTTTGTTGACATTTTCTTCAGGTAGATGTAAAATCGTTCCTACTAAACATTGCTGGCTTCTGCAACTGAGAGATTTCCTTGGAAATTCTTGTCAGAGAAGACTCCCTTTGGCTTTCACAAATAATGTCCTTTTTGGCATGCACCTTTAGAAGCGCAGCTCAGCCTCTGAGCAGTCAGGACCATCTCAAAGTTCAACTCAGTCAACCTTCGTAAGGTCAGTCAATTACTGGGTGAGGTTGGTAGAAGATGCGGGTGGGACCTGCAATTTGACCCTAGCCCTAGCATGGATGACTCAGTTTCTAGTGGCAACAAGCTCATAGCTCCTCAGTGGGGCAGATTCATAATTAAATGTCAAAATAAAAGCACTCTGCTCTTCCCAAATCCCAATTTAATATTCATCTTCAGAGTCCGCAGCTTAGTAGAAAATTCAGCCTTCAGAGTCTGCACACTTAAGCAGGTAGGATGTGATTAAGATGATATCCTGGTTGCACGACTTTTAAATCCGGTGTTCTCCATCGCATGTATGGTTTATGGATCTTGGCAATGGATCTGTGTATTCTCTCAATGTTAATACCACATGATAGAATCAGCGTTTTCCATGGAGTCACCCTGCTGGGGACTGAGGGACGGTGTGTGCTTTTGTTCTGATGTTCTCTAGGGCCACAGGATGATGATTTTAAGATCTCTGCACACCAGCCTGGCCTCAGTGTGATGGAGGCACCCCTCCTGAGGGGCGGTGTGATGGAAATTTGAATCTGTGGGTGACTGCATCACAGCTTATACAGACAGGAAATATGGAAATAATAACTTCGGGGAGAGAAGAAAGAGCAAACCAAAGAAAAGAAGTCAACCAAAGGACCAAAACATGAATAGAAAGGGTAATGAAATAGCGATGGGTCTCAGAGGTTGGGGACCTCCGCTACGGTTTCAGTTCTGTTACTGATGCTGTGTCCCTTAGGGTAAGGCATTTAACTGCCCCAGGCAGGTCTCAGTTTTCCCTGGGTGTATTTTGACTATATGATTCATGAAATATTTTACAATTCTAACATTCTAGTGTTCTATTTTCTCTACACTCATATTTTGACTTTTAATAGGTTGATAAGTTTTATATACTGAAACACAAATATGTCATAATTTTTGATGATGTATCCTAATGATTTAGCCAGGACATTGGTTAAAAAGTGGCCCAAAAGATTTAAAGTTCACAAAATTCTTCACCCTTACCAGCAAACAATGTGCACACTAGATTCCAACCTGACTGATTAGAGAAACTGCAGGAAATATAGAATATAACCTGAATAGAAAAATCCTTTCTATGACAATCATAGCCAGTTAGAAAATATCTCCCAAAAATTCAAGACTATGTTGTTTCAATACTTACTGTACCTTTTCAATGGTTACTTCATGAATATTCTAATGTAAATAAGATGCTTTCCTTTGATTATTAAAACTACCAGGAAGAAACTATTGGCATAATCCAAAACTTCTATGAAAATTTCATTGCGATTACCTGCTGAGCCATAATTTGGAAAAGAGCAAAACAAGTAAAAATGCAAATAAGCTCAATAGAATAACTCATGAGTTTTGCATTAATAAAACAAAACACAGTTCACATAGGCAAGATATAAACTAAAGGTCCATGCTACATTCCTATGCAGAGACTCCTTAGATGTTTTGAGTTTCTCCTAATTAATAAGAGAGCAAACATTGATGGGTAGAAGGAGCATTAGGCTGGAAGTCTGGGGAATTTGGGTTCTGGTTTGGATTCTTCATTTTTTACTCCATGACTTTCACCTGTGCCTCTACCGCTGCATCTGTCAAAAATGGGAATGAGGGGCTGGGGCTGTAGCCAGAGATAGAGCACTTGTCTAGCATGCACAAGGCTCTGGGTTCCATCTCCAGCACCATGAAACCAACCAACCAAACAAACAAAGAAAAAAATGGAGATAATGATATTCATCCGACCCATGTGAGATTAAGTTACGAACTTCAAAAGAGCGAAAGCCGCCGGGTGTGGTGGCACACGCTTGTAATCCCAGTACTTTGGGAGGCGGAGACCGGAGGATCCCAGTTCGCGGCCAGCCTCAGCTGTCTCTATCTCTCTCTCTCCCTGTCTCTCTCTCTCTACCTAGTGAGGCCCTCCGCAACTTCGTGAGACCCGGTTTCAAAATAAAGTATAAAAAATAGGGCCGGGGGTGTAGCACGGAGGTAGAACGCCCCTGCGTTCAATCCCTGGTACCGCAAAAAAAAAAAGAGCGAAAGCCATCAGGCATGGTTGCACATGACTGTAATCCCAGTACTTGGGAGGCTGAGACAAGAAGATTGCAGGTTCAAGGCCAGCCTTAGCAACTTAGGGAGACCCTGTTTCAGAAGTAAAAAAGAAAAAGGGCTGGAGGTGTAGCTCAGTGGTAGAATGCCCCTGAGCTCAATCCCCACTACCAAAAACAAAAACAAAAGCATACAAAGGGAATCCAAAGAGCTAAAGCCTATGCATGTGCATTTCTAGGAAATATAAGGGATTATTTTTATTTTACTGAGCCTGGGACTTTTGGAAGTATCATCCATCAGTGTTTATAAGCCTTGTGAGTTTCTTGGCACCATTGAAAATTTTCAGGTATGTTTGTGATCTTGTAGCAGTTGGACTCATCTTTACGCTCTCGACTCCTCCAGTTAACATATACCTTATAATCTTATAATGAGGCTGAATCCAGTGAAAATCGGATTAGCAAATTCTTAAAACAGACTCTGCTAAAGAGATACCTTTGGTAGGGTGTAGAACTTTCTCACCTCAAGGGCGATGAGACCAGTCCAGTCTTCCTTCTCCATTTTGGTAGAAGCGGAGTGAGAAGCCAGGGCTCTTACCATTCTAGCTGTGCCCCAGTTGCTTCTGATTCATCCCTCCCTAGTAGAGAGACCAAGAGCACTAAGCCTGGTGGGCTAGGGCAGCTTTGGAGGTGAGGGGAGATCCTTCCAGTGGGAATATCATTGAAAGGAGTACACGCGAGGGGGGTTTCTGCCCCACTCCCATGTTCTCTGCTCTCAAATACACTATGAAGCTCTTCACAGTATATTTAGAATATGCCAAAAAATTATGACAATATTATTACTTATCCAACATCCCATATCCTATCTGAATATAGAATCGGTTTGTTTTCCCTTATTGTGAATATGGTCTTTGGGGTCAGCATGGGATCCCTGAAATGTGAGCCAATAAATTCTACTGTCATGGCCAAAGGCCAGAGGTTTATGAATTTTTCCCTCAATTCATCATTTTTCTGTATATGTGGAGGAGGACAAGTGACTCCATACATCAGTCCATGGGGTTCATGGTTTTTCTTGTAGGAAAGTGAAATCCACTTATGACTCCTTATAATATTTTTATAAGATCAAATGTGTATAGACAGAACTACCTAAATTTTTTCACACCATGGAGAATTTGGCCTACGGTTAATTGCATCAGCAGTCTCAAAGCTCTTTATAGAATCTTTTGTAAGTGATATTAATAGTAATGGTGGTTTTTTATTAATAATGTATCATAACAATAGCTCATTAAAACAACATCAGTTAAGTGGTTAGAGAAATGGCTGGAGGTATGGTTAGAAAATGGGCCTGTAGACATCAATGCTACTAAAGTCATTTATTCTTTCCCTCATAGTGTATATTTGCATGATGTTTCTACAAGCCCTGTGGCTTTTTTTTCCTTCCCAAGCTATAGTTCCCATCAGTGGCAGAAATGTGAGCAGGGGGCCTGGATTCCAGTCTTAGTCTTGTTACAGAATGCCAGGTGACTACATGACAATGTCCCCAAGACCCAGTTTCTCTAATATGTGAAGCGGGAAGGATTGGATATATCGGATAGAAACTTTATTTAGATTGCAAGATCCAAATGTACCTCTCGGTGCTTTGTGAAGTGTTCCCTACACACTGCCCTGAGGATTCCCAGGCAAGCCCTGATGCACTTCTTTCCTGCACCCACACCTCTGCTCCCAGTTCCTTCTCCTCGGCCTCGTGGATCCCACCAATTCAGATGCTCAGCATACCTAAGTTGTCTTCTTCCATGCAAGGTAGCCTCTCATGCACCTACGAGCTTAGTGCACCCTCTTACAACCACTACTCTGCGCCCTCTTTCTGCTTTCTAAAGGATAACTGAAGACAAACCTGATAGTAAATTCATCAGGAGGTGCTGCTAGCAAGGTGTGGCTGGCCAGGGCATGTCACCTCTTCATTCCCTCTCTCCTTTCCTTTCTTCTCTTTCCTCTAAGTGGGCACACCATACCAAAATAGATATGAGGTAAAACATACAGCAAAATGTACAGATACGGCAAAGGGTAAAGCTAAAAAACAATTAAAGCGAGGTAGGATGCAATTAGCTGAATAAAGTAAGATGGATAGAGGAGAAATTATACAAGAAAATCAAAGCTAGGGAAGCTACTGAAATTCATGATGAAAAAAATTTTAGACATTGAGGTTCCAGGCACACAAGACAAAAAGGGAAGCAATAAAAAATTATTCAGGGAAGACAAATTTTCCCTCTTAATTCTCAGAAAAAGTTATTAAATGCATATTCCCAGGTATGTAAATTAGAAGGTAGTTAATATATTCAATATTGTGAGTGTGTGTGTGTGTGTGTGTGTGTGTGTGTGTGTGTGTGATACAGTCTTTATTCAGGTTTGTTAAAAATATTACGCATTGATAAAATAGGAACGGACTTCACTTATACAGGAACTGCTGGAATATTTGCATTTTTAAAGTGAACTTTGATCTTAATTCTGGGATTTCTTACAAAATCAACATCTATGCTGTAAGGATGCAAATGATTTTGTAAGTGGGAATCTTCACCATAATCATAACTTTCCACCCTTGCTTTGGCTTTTCATGTGTATTTTCCCACTCTTGAATTCAGTGTGCCTTTGTGAGTTTTATATCGCAGTCGGGTTTTTGGAATGGAGATTCGGAAATGGAGACCGAGCCTTGGAGAGAATGGTCCAGACATCATTTAAACCAAGCTGTAGCTATCACTTTAACTTCTTTGGAATTATTTCACATATAGCTTCTCAAAAATATTTTAAAGGCAACTTCATTAATCATTACATGGCTGTTTCCTAGTCTAGGTCCCAAAGGTCTGGTAAGCTTTAAATCCCTAGTGACACCTGCTGGGCAGACCTCAGCTCGCGGCTGCGGGCGGGCGCCCCATCAGCCTGCCTCTTCTTCAGCTTGCAGAGCTGCGGGGTAGGAGGTGGGGGCTGGTGCTGCACTGCTCCTGCAGGTGACCTCTGTCAGCGGCACGGGGACAGTGTGCTAAAGTCTCCCTAGTATGCTCTCAGGAGGAATGATTTCCAGCCTGCCCAGGCCCCAGGGAACAAATAAGGATCTACCCAAATAGGGTAGGGGATAGAGAGAGAGAGAGAGAGAGAGAGAGAGAGAGAGAGAGAGAGGCATAGATATCCAACACTATACACCCCCACCCCAGCCCTAAGTTACTAAGCTGCTTCTTTGTCTGAAAACTGAGAGGTGAAAGATGCTACTTGAGCCGTATGTTTTGTTCAAGCACAAACCAAATTATGCTCTACTTGCTTATATCTGAACATATTGGTTTATCTTACATAGAGTTTAATTGATGCAAACTTGAACTTCAGTCTGTTAGATTTTCAGGGAAAACACCATCCCTGTGATTTAGATTGCTATGTTTTTTTTTTTCTCTCTGAACAAAGCAAAGAGGAGCTAGGCAATTACACCCCTGCTTCGGTTTATTTCTTCCATATTCACCAACCATTACAAAAATAATGTTAACCTCTCAGAGGATGACCTCTTCTGTCCTTTACTGTCCAATTGCAGAATTTCTTTCCGAGCCAACATCTGCATCCTTAGCCGAATCAACTTGGTGTGCAAAGTCCACGTTAGCTGATCAAGCATGGCTTTGTTTGCACTTATTCATTGCTCATCCAGCACGGCGTAAGTGGTTTTGCATATTAACTAAGTGCACAGTAACCTTCCTTTACCTCCTTGGAGCTCCACCCCCTCCCACCAGGCCCAGGAAATCAACACTGTTACTCGCTGAGGAAGCTACCAAGGGGTTGTCATGGCAACTGTTCTGCTTTCAGCAGCTACTTTTCTGAGTTGAAGGGGAGGGGAGGAGGAAGAAAAAAAAACCCCACAAACCCGAGGAGAACTAGGCGGCTTTCTGATCAGAGTTCAGATAAAGAAGGTCACAGTCATTTGTGGGCACTGACTAAAATAACCCAGTGGATTTGAGAATTACTGCAAACGTACAAACTAAAAAGGTAAGTATAGTGGAAGGCCAGTAATTAAATTATTTGGTAGTGGTCTTAAGCTGAAGCATTGCAAATTTATATCAGTCCATGTCATCTAGGGTGCTGTTTTGTGAAGTCTTTCCATTTTCATCCTGAACCAAACAAAGATGATGAGTTTTGTGGGATTCCAAATGGGGGAGAAGCGGAGCAAGAGTGTAAAGCAGTCCTCGAGGGGGATCTCACATCTGAAAGTCATTTTCCAAAACTTCATTCAGCCCAGGAACAATGCGGCATTCAGGCACAAGGAGCTGGAAGTGTGCACCGTGCCCGGTCAAATCACAGCCTTAGACCTCCTTCTCAACGGGGCGGCTTGCCAAGGTGGACCAGGAAACAGTCTCATTTCAAGGGAACGGGGCTGGGGTTAGGCAGGGAACGGTGCAAAGAGCAAGAAATGGAAGTCAAGAAACCGAAGCTGGTGTGTTTAGCCATATGCAGAGAGCTCTACTAAAATCGGCTGTGCTCACCTAGTTTGGAAGATTTCAACAGCTAGCCCAGCAAGCGCTGAACAGCTCATCTTAATTCTTGGTAGAAAGCTGGAAGGGCAGCAGCAGGGCCAGACTCCCAGCACTAGAGTGGTCATGACTTGGAGCCTGTATCTCTAGGGCCAACAACCTTCCCAGCGCTTCTCTACAGTCAACCTTCTCTTGCGTTGTTGATTCCCTTTAAGCAATAGCAGTGATGAAAACATAGTGCCATGAAACTGCTCACACAAGCTAATTTTTTTCTGAATCTTTATAGTTTTGTTCAGAATTCAACAGCAGCTACAACACCCAGACACATTTAAAGGAATTAATTCTAACACAGACAAGCCAAACAAGAACAGAAAGACCCAGTGGGGTTGTAATTGCATGGGAATGCAATATTGTTCTGCTGATGTTGTCATTGACATTTGATGACGTGGTTATTGATACTCTTCCTGGAGTAGTAAGGGAAGCACTAAACTCTTGGAGGTCAATGCTTCTTTAAGGAGGCGTCCTTGCAATTGTACAATTGTACAATAAGGCATCTTGAGTTTGAACCAAAGACAGCTAGTTCTTTGCACTTAGCAATTTGCTTCTGATCTGAAAGGTAGCCATTTTTGCCCAACCCCATATTGAGACAGAGATCAGAGGCTTACAGTCAACTTTATGTAGACTTTTGTCATCTACATTTGTGTGTGTGTGTGTGTGTGTGTATGTGTGTGTGTGTGTATGTGTTTGTGTTACTTGGGATTGAATCTGGGGCAGTCTACCTCCGAGCTACACCCCTAGTCCTTTAGACTTTTTTGTTTTGAAACAGGGTCTCACTAGGTTGCTGAGAGTCTTGCTAAGTTGCTGAGGCTGGTCTTGAACCTGCAATCCTCCTGTCTCAGCCTCCCAAGTACTGGGATTACAGGTGTGTGCCACCACGCCTGGCTCATGTGCATATTTTAAGTTTGACTCCAACAAGTAGAGCTTTGAGGTAGGAGGGAAGGAAATGTAAACAAATACTGGAAATAAGAAATGATTAAAGCAAATATGCTGTAAAAGAGAATTCAGTTTATTAGGTGGCCTATGTCCTGAATGTTCTTCATAGATGACAAAGGATAGTGAAACAGAAGTTTGACAAGTGAGTAAAAAAGTCAGACCAAAGACCTAAAACATGTTATTTAGGCCAAGTAGTACAAAGTCCTAGAAACCAAGAGGAGTAGATGAAGGTATCTGGTTGAAGGACGGTCCTTGCATTTGCACCCTCCCTCATAAGTTACAGCAAAGTATTAAGAGTTAAAAGGAAGTGGACTCTCCTGTGGGTCACTGATGTAGCTGGAGGCCCTCTCTTATGTAACAGTAACAGGATATAGAATGACAGTTCCTCACAGACTCCAGTACATGTGATTAAATTATGGCATCAGCCTCAAACTCCCGAGTATTTCTCCAATGCCAGAAAACCATCATTAATCTGACCTGTTTGCTGGACCCCGAGACAGCAAGGCTAGAGGTATTAGTATTCAAAGAATTAGTATTCAAAGAAATCCCTCCCTCCAATGGGCTATTGGAAGGATCCCAAGTTTAGTCTCTGCAGCCATTAGACCTGGAGAAATAATAAGGGGGATGGAGCAAAAGTGACAAGAAAATGCAGAAATTTGTTTTGAACTCCACCACTGATTCTTTTCCATTCCTTTCCACTGACCTGATCTAATTCTAGCAGCTATTATCCCAGTGAAACACTGCCACAGCTGAATTTATTTTTATTTTGCCTGCTCAAAGGCAATGTAAAGCGAATTTGAGAGCACATCACCTTCAGGGAAAAGACTGCAGCGTATTACTCACCCTCCCCTCCCCTCTGCGTGGAAAGGTTAATTTGAATAAGGCTGCTGCTTCCACAAATAGAACAGTAACCGCACACAGAGGATCCACCAATGAGAATGGTTTTCAATGATGTCATACTTATACCTGCTTCTTTTTATTTGCTGAGTAGTGACAATGTGTTCTTTCAATCTCACATTTTATTGGCTAAGAGCCCTGTCATTTGGAGCGCTTCTGGAGAGTTTTAGGCACTGCAGTTTCTTTACATGCCCAGATTTTTTTTTTTTCTGTTTCTGTACTTCAACAAACTGTTGGAGAATACAGAGCATTTTGAACATTGTTGTCCTGAAAACAAATGTAATAATCTTTGTAATTTATACCTGATAGAGATGGTCTCTTATATTAGGTCCATTTATAGGGCAAAAGTAGCATATTTTTGTAAAAAACAAAACAAAACCAAGACATTTGAACAGGACTTTTATTGAAGTGCTCATAGAAAGAATATGCTTAGTTTAATATCATGCTACTGGTCTAAACAAAACAAACTCATTCCATTTATTCAGCAGCAATTTATTGTCCCACAGAGCAGATCTTTCTTAAAAATAACTAGATTTAAAATTTACCAATTTGCAGGATAGAGGGCATTGGAGGAAGGGAGACCTGCCTGGTTTATTTTTGTTCTAAGTGGGACTTATTTTTAAATCAATTAGGTTTTTGTGTCATTAAAATGTGTGCCTCAGGTCACTCAAATTCTGGGGCTTTTCCAGGGAAACTCCTGCAGAAAGAGTTGAGAACCATGCTACCTTCTAGTAAAGGTGATCATAGATATATCGCTTGTGCATGAGTTGGGGATGATCTACCTAACTGAAGGATTCAAAGAAATAATCTGGTCAGCATGAGGTTCGAGTGTAGGTGGGAGGCCAGAAGAAAATGTTGATGCTCAAAGTGTCTCCTAATCTGTGGTGTTGAGGGATGCCCTGGGCAAGCCTCCCATGGCAAAGTCAGATCCTCAGAGACACAAAAGACAAAGTCAGGCAGTCCAGAGTCAGTTGGTGAAGCAGAACGTATTATGGCAAAGGTTAATTCATTACACAGCCAGGATAGTTCTGCTCCAGCGAGAAGGGCCGGCGTTGAAGGAACAGTCAGATGTTAATGGGCAGAGAAAAACTGAAAAGGGTTGTTGTGCAGGAGATTAGATGAGAAAAGACGAGAGGATGGATATATGTATTTGAAGAGAAATTTGCAGGTGCACAATTTAGCAAGGACGAGGTAAATTAGGAAGAAATAGAACATATCGACTATTTTGAGCATCCACACCTCAAAATCAGTAGCTAATATCAATTACTTTTGAAATTGAAGTCTTCTCAGGTGTGTATCATAGCTTACAGTCTGCAGAGCCTGATCAGGGGTTAGCTAGATTGTATCAAATTTGATTATTTTGTGCATCAAATAAATGCCTGTATAAAATTATTATGGACTTTGAATGTTTAGTAAGGCCCTTTCTATAGGAAGAGTATGAAAAATGAGAACAAAAATAAAATTTAATTGTGGTAAATGTTGGAGAATAGAATTCTAACATTCTGTTTAAACTTAGGACTCAGAGCCATATCTGCTGGACTTGAACTTCATAGTATTTCCTCTAATAAATTGCATGTATATTTTGATACAAGAAATCTGGCTAGAGTAATAGCACTGCATTGAGTCTTATGGGCTCTGGCATCAACCAGACCTGGGTTCAAATCCCAGCTCTAACACATAGTAGTTGTGATCTTGGTCATGGTAATTAGTTTCTCTAAGTTTCAGTTTTCTTGAAGGATAATAATGATATTCATTCACAGGAATATTGTGAGGATTAGACAAAGTAATATGTTTATGTTTTATGAGTGTAGTGCCTGTCTTAGTAAATGAAAGATTTTTCTGTTTGTTGTTTCAGTCTTATTATGACCTCAAGGTCCTTTAAGACCTACATGATCTGGCCCCTAACTGACCATTTCCTATCACTCTTCTATCCCTTACTGAAGCTATATTGACCTTCTTGATTTGTCCCAAACATGCCTATTGTGCTTATGCCAGAAGGACTTTGTCTTTGCAGTTCCTTTTACCTAGAACTCTTTGCTTCCCAAGTCTACCTGTGCCACTTTATTTAGGTCTCAGCTCAAATATTAGCAGCCTGGAGAAATCTGACTTAACGCCTGTCTAAAAAAGTATCCGAACGTTCTCTTCCTCATTACTCTTACAATGGCAAGGTTTTATCAGTGGCTGTTTTATTGCCACTCATCACTACCTGGCATTCCTCTTGCATTTTTATTTATTATCTGTTTCACTCTCTTGAATGTCAGGTCTGTGTGAGCAGTGGTTTTGTTCACCTCCGGGCCCCAGAGCCTAGAAAAGTGTTTGGACATAGCAGGTTCTCAAAAATTGCTGTCAACAAATGATGACAATGAAGATAGTGATGGGGACTGTCAGTTCTTCAGGATAGTGACATCAAACACATGCAGGAACCGTGTCAGCGAGGGGATCTGCATATCCCACCTCATTAGGATGTTTAAGACATACACACTTTTTCTTATTGAGCCAAGAGGAAATATCCAATTTGCCCATTACATATAGAGGATCAAATTATAAGGTGACAAAGTATATAGTCCCAGTATTCTTTACAAAGGACATCAGCGCCCATCAGGATCGATGAGGTGCAGGGAACCGGGCCAGTGGGCTAGCTGTCTAGCAGGGTGCCAGGGCAAGCCCCGGGTGAGGGTTACTGGTTGGAGCACCCTTGCTGAGCTCTGCTGCTGTTTTTTTGTTTTTTCATCCAGGCTCTCCCTCACTTACTCATTGTGGCTCTGATTCTCGTGAAGTGTTGGGTACAATCTAGGGACATGGAATCAATAGCAATTAGAGAGAAGAATAATAATTCCAGGAAGTCGTATTAAATTCAAGAGCCCGAGACATTTGCAACATGGCACACACCTCTACCTGCATATGCATATGTATTCAATGAACCAAGTCAAAGTTCAAAGTATATTTTCAGCTCTTGCTGCTCTGTCCCTCTCTCAGTCAATCATGATGATAAAAGAGAATCTCTTTCAGATTTCTATTTCCCAGCAACTGAAGGACAATATAAGATGGCAGAGAGCTTATGTAAGCATTATCCCTGCTGACAATCCATATGAGCAGTTCAAATGCTACCTAATCATTTGGATACAGCTTGAATTTGGCAGTCTTCTAGAAAGTACTGGATTTGAAGGAGCATCTGCTATGTATATCTCAGTCAGGTCAGCACCTGTAGCTGCTGCTTCTAGTAACTTCTTAACAGAGTAAAAGTCAAATGAAATAAAACCATTGCTTGCCCCAATGCTTTTGAAATATTGCAGATTGATGAGCAAAATATTGGAGTTAGAGTCCATTTTTAAAAATAATTGGCTAGCCGGGTTTGGTGGCGCATGCTTGTAATCCTAGTACTTGGGAGGCTGAGACAGGAGGATCACAGGTTTGCAGCCAGCCTCAGCAACTTAGCAAGGACCTCTGCAACTTAGTGAGAACTTGTTTTAAAATAAAAAATAAAATAGGGCTGGGGGTGGGGCTCAGAGGTAGAATGCCCCTCGGTTTAGTCCCCAGTATCTCTCTCTCTCTCTCTCTCACACACACACACACACACACACACACACACACACACACTTGGCTGTCTTCTCACATCTTCCTCCTCTAGGACACTCAATTTTAGTTCTCTTAGATGATCAGTATGTCTTAAATGTTAAAGCGAATACAATCACCCACCAATCACAGGGCTCTTGCTGAAGTGCAGATTGTTTCAGAATGTCTGGAGCGGAGCATGGGATTTGATATTTCCAACATAGCTCCAGGTGATGGTGACGTCATGTGCTGATCCGTAGACCACACATTGAGTAGCCTGGGTTTAGGTGATGTAATGCCTCAGGCTTGGTTCTGCTGTTCCAAATGAACATAGAAATTTTAAATGAGGCTCTTCTCTCCCTTGTACAGTCTATCACATCTGGGTTCTGAGATTTTATTCAAAGGTATATTCGCATCCCACTGGTAGCCAAATGTTTTTGAGTCCCTCTAAGATACATTTCTCTCCTCTTCCTCCCCCAGGAGCTGCCTCAGCTTCTCGTGCAAAGCTGCAATCACCTCTAACTTATCTCCCAGGCTCCAGCCTTACCTCCCTCCAATTCATCACCTTATATTCTGTCACTTCATTTTTCTTTCAAAAAAATTTTTTTTCCAATGAGGTCATTTCCTTGATTAAAACCCCCTGCTGGTTCCCCTGGCTTAAAATAGAGGCTGGCATGGGCTCTGGGCTCTGTGGCCTGACAAACTTGGGCTGGAATCCAAACTGCTTCAATTTCTTTTTATGTATCTTTGGGCAAATTGCTAAGCTTCTGTGAGGTACACTTTCCTCATCTGCAAAGTGGAGATACTGCTACTTATTTCCTGGTGTTGTCATAGGATTTAAATGAAAAAGCGCAACTCAATCACCAGTACCATGGCAGCCATCGTAGAGGTTTAATAACTTAATCACTCTCCCTCCCCCTTTTTTCTAGTCTGACCTACTTTGGCTTTTCCAGTCTCTTCCATGGACACTCTCGACCCTCTTTGTTCTCATCCTCCCTCCACTCCCTCCAGGCCACACACCCATTCTCCAGCCCAATGAGCGTCTCATTTTCAGATTCATCTAATGAAAGACTCTTCTTCCTCCTCTCCTCCACCCAGGGCACCTCCTTGGATTTGCTATCTTCTCTAAGAAGCCTGGGTCTTCTTACTGGCTGGAATTTTCTCTCATTTCTTGCCCTCTCTAACTATGTGATCATGTGTCTTCCAGAACATACTTGACATGTTGTCATGATGTGCACTCATGGCTGTGGCCCCAACTTGACTGTGACCTCTCAGTGGCATGGACTTTCCTTATTTCTTGATCCTTAGTCACCCAAGAAGGTGTTTAATAAAAGAGTGGAACTTGTAATCCCAGTACTTGGGAGGCTGAGACAGGAGGATCGCAGATTCGAGGACAGCCTCAGCAAGTAGTGAGACTCTCATCAACCTAGTGAGACCCTGTTTCCAAATAAAAATGAAATGGGGCTGGGGTGAATGCCCCTGGGTTCAATCCCCAGTGCTACAAAAATGAATATGAATAAACAAACAAATAAATAAATAAACAAAAGAGTGTAATCAATATGGTATATAGATTAAAGAAATATTATATTCTAGAAGATAAATACCTCACTTAACATAATCTCTAGTTCCATCCATTTTCCTGCAAATGACATAATATTGTTCTTCTTTATGGCTGAGAAAAATAATTCTGAAAGCATTCCATGGACGAAAGCATTCCTGGACCTACTAAGCATTCCTAGTAGCCTAGAGTACTAATTCCCCTTTTCTAGCACATTTTAATTATTTTTCAGGACTTGCTTTAAATCCTTTGCATACACTGTCTCATCTGAATGCCTCAACTATCCTTTGTTTTAGATGCTACAATGTTCATTTCACAGATTGGGAAACTGGTATTCAGAGCAGCTAAACAGCATGGTTACACATTCATAATTTTTGCAGTAAGGATTTAAAAATACATCTTTCCTAGTCTGGCATTTATCTTCTGTACAGTACTATCTCATGCAATTTGCTGCCACAGCCTGGTCTCAATTTCTTCTTGCACATAGATTAACAGCATGGATAGAGATCTTTACTAGAGAAGAATTTGTGAGTCAGATAAAGGTGATCTCCGTGAGAGTCATATGTTTAAGTGGCTTGGAGATAGTAGTGATTAGGGAGATAAAGTATAACTCAGAACTGTAAAGTTCTAAAATCTGGACATCTTGTAAATCTTTTCGTTTTCACTTATTTGTTTTGAAGACTCCATGAAGCAATCTTGACCCTGAGGGAAAACGGTTTTAATGATGCCTTTTTTACTTTTAAAGACACTCTTTTTTCTCACCACACAATAGTTTCACAGGAGATCCTTACCCAGGTGATTTTCTTGACTAAATCATGCAGGAGAGCTCTTTTCTTTCATTTCAAAGAAATCAAACTAAAACCAGGGCAAAAATAATGTAAACTGCTGTGTGTTATCCTGTTCTATGAACTATTTATAATAGACTCCTAGGTATTTCCAGTGGGGAACTCTTTTCTACAACAGCCTACTGATAGAGAGAATAATCATATAGCCAATTGTGTCTACAGTTAATGGAACACCTGTAGGTTTTTTTTTTCAACTGTGATCCCAAATATGTTTGAAGTCTTTTGGTAAACCAACTGTTAACTGTTAGCAAAGCTCCCAAGGGAGACTCTGGGAATGCCTGGTGGAAATCATTCATTCATTCACTCATTCATCTTATCAACTTCTTGGAAGTCTCTTGAACCTACATATCTGGCATTATAGTAGATCTACAGGATTGCTATATCTATGGAACATGTTAAGATCTTGAATATGCCAGAATATTTGGAAACAGGAAGTTGATCTCTAGAAATAGCTTATCACCTAGACAGGATTTCTTTCTCTCTCTCTCTCTTTTTAATGCCGTTATTGGTGCAGTGTAATTATACATCATAGTGAGGTTCAAAGTGATACAAGCATACATGCACACATCACTTGGTGTACTTCCCTCTGCATACCTGCCCCTCTCCCACCTTCTCCCCCTTCTTCCCTCCCAGGCATGTTAGTGATTGGCAGTGAAGTCTTCTTATATGGACATAACTTTATTTGAACTGTTCTTTTCCTCAATCCTCATTATTTGCCTCCCCATCTCCCTCCCTCAATTCCCTTCCACTATTCTACTGTTTTTTCTCCTCATTTGACTAAAGTCCCTTTTGCTTCCTATTTTTGTGGTAGCTTCCACATATGAAAGAAAAACATATGACCCTTGACTTTCTGTGATTGGCTGACCTCATTTAGCATAATATTCTCTAGTTCCATCCACTTTCCTGCAAATGACATAATTTTGTTCTTCTTTATAGCTGAGTAAAACTCCACTGTGTGTGTATATCACATTTTTGTTATCCATTTATTTGTTGACAGACATCTATGTTGGTTCCATAATTTGGCTATTGTGACTTGTGCTGTTATAAACATGGATATGCATATATCACTATAGTATTCTAACTTTGATTCCTTTGGAAAGATACCGAGGAGTGGCTGAGTAGACAGGATTTATTAATATTTCCTGTAGCACTAGTTCTGTGAACTACTTAGAGATGTCAAGTGAAAAAATGAAGCATTTTAAGGCATGAATATACACAGGGATATGAAATTTAAAAAGCCAACAAATTTCTTTGCTACTGCACTTCTCAGAACCTTTAATATGACACTGTGTATTATGAGTCTCCTAGGATAGTTGTGTTTTCACTTTGTTTGTTAAAGAGTTATCTCAAAACTACGATTTGCAGGACAGAAAATTCAAGCCTGATGTGTCTCTGTGGGCACTCAAAAGCTGTGGGCAAGTTTATTTTTCCCCTGGGCTTTCAAAAAATTTTGTCTGTCTGGGACTAACATTCTCCTCACTGGGGTAGCACCATGGTAACAACTTTGTGTAGACTGGGTATCTAGAGTAGTAAACAAAAAAAAAATCCTACTTAAAAATACAAAGAGGCAAAGATAAACAGAACTTCGGTATGACCTATGATATAGAAGGATTTCTGTGATTATAAAGATAGAAAACTTAAGAACCTTATAAAGATAGAAAACTTAAGAAGCAAAAAATTCTATGTAGCACTTTAAACACATTTTATATTGAGTGAATTCACTTAGAAAAGCTTGAAATTTTATATTTTTTCCATAGTATTGCTAAGAACACTGCTAATTTTCCAGTAATGTCAAATTATTACAGGTAATAATATGTGAAGAAAATGGGAGAATTTAAATTTTATGCAATAAGATATTTGTGATATTTTAGAATGATCAAGGTCTCTGTGTCACTATCTCTTCCTCTTTTGAATCTTACCATCTGGAAATCTTGGCTTACAAGTACCTCTGCAGTGTCAACAAGAGGAATGAAATTAAATACAATAAATATTGTAGTAGCAGGGTCAATGAAGATTTTAAACCCAAAGTTAGCCTGAAGTCCTGGTTTCATCATATTATGAATAAACACATGTCACTTCTCACTACAGATACCTGAGTGTTAGCTGTCAAAGTAGTTTTGCATTGGGAGTAATAAATTGTGTGAAAAGAACGTGGGTTTGGATATGTGTTTAGATGTAGATTATAAAATCTGGTAGGTGTCATCTATTCTTTTTATGTGTAGTAGGCAACATCAAAGGTGCCTTTCTGGAGATTAACAATTTAGTTCCTCTGCTATTATAGCTATGTTTCAAGTGCTCAGTAACTACATGTGGATAGTGGTTTCTGTATTGAACAGTACAGATATAGATATTGCTATCATTGTGGAAAGTTCTATTGGGCGGCCATGTTTATGTACAGATTTCAGACCCATGTGGGAGTTGAAAGAAAGCAAAGAGAAAAGAGACTAAAATGGCAGGGTTTTATCAGCAAGTGGTAGTTTGTGAAGTTACAGAAGACAGAGAAGAATAATGTCCCGAATTCTTTGAAAGTTTAGAGCTCTATAAAAAAGAGTTTTATGCTTAAGAATAAAAATGCAGAAACACAGGGGAAAATAGGTTAACCTTTAGCTCTGGTTTTAACATATTTCTGCTGCTCAACTTAGTATTGTTAAGGAAGGGAAGAGCTAGCTTCTTTTGAAGCACATCTTTTACATGACTAATCAAAACAGGGACTTCGGTGCTTGTTATGGTTTGTATCCAGACTGTCTCCCAAAGTCTCAGGTGTTCAGAGGTCAGAGGTGAGGCTTTCTGGAAGTGATTGGATCATGAGGACTCTGAACTCATCAGTGGGTTAATACCAATGGCTGAATGGACGACTGGGAAGTGGGACCTGGTTGGAGGAAGCAAGTCACTAGAGGTGTGTCCTAGAAAAGTTAACGTTTTCTATGCCCCTCCCTCTCTCTGCTGCCTCGCTGTCATGAGCCCAGCAGTCTTCCTCTAAATACCCTCCCACCATGATGTTCTGCCTCCCCTCAGGCAGAAAGGAATGGAGCTGGCCAACCAGGGACTGAATTCTTTGAAACTGTAATCCAAAATAAACCTTTCCTCTTCTACATTGTTCTTGTCATGTGTTTTGGTCACAGTGACCAAAGGCTGACACAGTGCTCAAATGGCTTTCCAAGAATTCAGTTCCATGAGGGCACCCATCCTTATGTTCATCCCAAGATTAGAGCTGGAGCAACCTCAAAGAGCAGGATTCCCAGCAAGGAATGGAAAGGCAGTGTAGTGGGTGAGGGTGGGAAAACGGCAGGCAGACATTAGAGAAGTCAGCTGAGAGTAAAAAGTGCCTGGTTTCAAGGGCATCAGAGATATGAATAGAATGGGGAGAATATTAGTTTCAGCCACACTGGAAAACAGTATGAAGTCCCTGAAAAAGATAAAAGTAGAACTACCATCTCATCCAGCTATCCCACTACTGGATCGATATTCAAAGGGAATGAAATCAGTGTTCAAAACATGTCTGTGCTGCCATATTTATTGTAGCATTATTTCTAATCACCAACTTTTGTGGGAACTAAAGAAGTTGATCTCACAAAAATGGCGAGTGGAATAGTGGTTAGCAGAGGCTGGAGAGGGTAGAAGAAGGGGTGGATAGGGACAGATGGATTAATGAGTACAAAGTTAGTTAGGTAAGAAGAATAATTTCTAGTGTTCTATTGCACAGTAGAGTGACTATGGTTAACAATATTGTATTGAATATTACGAAATATCTAGAAGAGAAAAATTTGAATGGCCTTAACTACAAAGAAATGAATGATAAATGTTTGAGATGGTGGGTACGCTATATACCCCAATTTGATTAGTACACAATGTATTAAAAAATCACCCTATAACCATAAATATGTAAAATTATTATGTGTCAATTTAAAAAAATGAACAAAGAGAAGGTGGAAGAGTGCTGTGCCAGTGGTAACACAGGTTAAAACTGATCAAGGAAACTATGGGATGAGAGTCTGGAAAGACCAGTGAGCACTAATTTTTTTTTTTTTTTTAGTTCTTAAACAAGGATATAAGAGAAGGGCAGCATGTGAAATAATGAAGGATCATGAAAAAGAGGATTTTATTTGAAGAGTGTCATTCATATCAATGTATAATTTCATTTTTTTTTGTGGTACTGGGGATTGAACCCAGGGGCATTCTACCTCTGAGCTACACCCCCAACCCTAGTTTATTTTTTATTTTGAAATGAGGTCTCGGTCTTGCTAAATTGCTGAGGCTGGCCTAGAACCTGTAATCCTCCTATCTCAGCCTCCCCAGTACTAGGATTATAGGCATGTGCCACCATGCCTGGCAATGTATACTTTTAAATATGAAAAAATTCTACATTTGTTTTTTAATGTTAAGTATGTCTAATTTCAACATTACTGACTTAAAATTTGCTAACAAAGCTCAATATGATTTTTCTGTTAATAAAGTGGCCTTAGAAAAACTATCTTAGTATTTAAAATCTGGAAGTTCATTCATTTCTTCATCAAATATTTGCGAAGTCCCTTCCTTGTGCTGGGCTTTGCTGTAGACACTGGGGATGGAACAGTGACCAAAGCCAAGTTCATGCCCTAATGGAGTTTGCCTCAGCGGTGAACACAGATAATAAACAAGTCAACAAATACATGGAATGTCAGGTATTTATATACACTCTGGAAAAAATAAAGGTTACTGGGGACCAGGAATCCTGGAAGTAAGTACTGTTGACTGACAGTGGAAGCTGCTATGTTATATGTTGGGAAGGCCTCGCTGAAAAGATGGCACTGGAGCAGAGATCTGAAGGACACATAGGATATCTTCCATGACCATCCAGAGGAGCACTGTTCCAGGCATGGGAATTAGTTTATGCAAAAGTCCTGGGGTGGATGCATACTTGGACTGTTTGATAAATACAGTGGGTTTAGTGTGGCCAGAATTGAGAGACTGAAGTTGAATTCATACAGGAAGGAGGAGTGTGGTCTAGAGAGAAATCTAGGACTATGTAATGGAATTGGGCTTTCTCTGACAGAGATGGGAAACCACTGGAAAACTCTGAGAAGGAGAACAATGGGCCCTGACCCAGGCTTTGCAGGAGATTTTCTGTCCTTGCACCCCATACATTCTTTTCTCAAAATCTTTTTATTTGTTTGCCTCATAAATGGAAATGAATGTATTCCATCAATGGTACTATTATTGGGATTTTTCTACCAAATTTTGGGTAAATTTAATTAATTATAATATTTCTATTGTATTCTCTAAATAATATTAAGTTGCCTTAATATTATTAAATTGCTTAATAACAGCAACTATCAGCAAAAGTGAATCTTTATTTACATCTCCTAATACTTCCTCTCTCTTTTAATAAATGATCTCAATTTTAAGTGCTGTGAAGACATATTTGGGAAGGGAATGCCGCAGAGAGTTTTCATGTAAAACTTTTAGCACGCACAATGCAGGGAGAAATTTCAAAGCAGAGAAAGAACTAAGAAATTCCCAAGTAGTGTTTGTAATTTCTATGTCTTCTACTTTTCCTTTTGAGGGTCAAGTGTCTTCAGGCCAAGGGAAGGCTGAGAAGCCACCACAACCCAAGCCTTTAGCTGTGCTTCTTTAGCACCTACACTTCAGGACAGGTAAAAGAAAGACAAAATGAGAAAGAGGAAGAAAGTAGACTAGAAGCTCAGAAAGAGGCAGAGAAATGCAGAGAAGTCCTCACTTCTTTTCCTAGCCTGGGAAGTATGAAGCAGATTCTCTATGTATAAAAAAAATAACACTGATAGGAAAAAAAACATAGAAAAGAAGAAACCACTTTTTATCATGTTAGAAGAGCTAACTGGGTATCTTTTAAAAATGAAATCATTTCAGATAATTGAATGAAGAAAATTATGCAAAAAATTTAAATTTAATCTAGAGGAAAATTTTTGAAGAAGAGGATAATAAAAAATGCCATCATTCTTGATAATAAAAGAGCTTATTTAGTAAAATAGTCTATGCTTTTCCTGACTAATTAATCTATATATGTTTGCTTTAGAGATTGTTCTTGATTGCTGGCATATGGCTTTCTTTGGGTCTCCATAGTACATGGTAGCCATCATCTAATCCTTAATGGGATGGACAAGAGTGGGATTGTCAAATATGACCTGTAAGGTTTGAAGGACAAGGGGACTATATAGAGGTGAGAATCAAGAACAGAGATATAAAAATCAGGCTCAAGGGAAGAAGGGTTGAGGATGGACATATGGAGTTGTTTCTTCATTTCTCTTTAAGGCTTTCCCTGGACTGGTTTCATTTCAGAGAGAGAGAGAGGAGAGAGGAGAGGAGAAGAGAGGAGAGGAGAGGAGAGGAGAGGAGAGGAGAGGAGAGGAGAGAGATATTACCAGCACATTGCCTTTGTTTCCTAAATAAATCACTGCAAGTTTGAGAAGTAAAAGGTATCACACTCATAACTTGGTCTAGATGTCATCTCATATAGCTCGTTACATAAAATTGTTTGAGATTCCCTCTCTGTTTGGTATCTAATAACAGTATTGAGGAAAACTGAATTAAAATATTAATAATCATGTTCAGTAAGGAAGTTTTCAGAATTAGCTCTGGAGACTGGTTTGTGGAAAGTTGAGAGTTAGGCCTGGGTTGCTGGGATGGGATTGAGACAATCAGGTAGACTCTGTGTGCCGGGTGGCCCTCACTGTGCTTGTCATGCAGTGGCTCTTACAGAATGACAATGACAAACAGGGAACCTCCAGACATCCTTAGACAGGACAACGATGATGCAAATGGAATCCTGATGAGAACATTTCCATGGGTTTTGGTATGTTGAAGATTCATGACTGCATTTCCAAGTGACTAGCTTCTTTTATTTATTTATTTTTTTTGCGGTACCAGGGATTGAACCCAGGGGCGTTCTACCTCCGAGCTACACCCCCGGCCCTATTTTTTATTCTTTACTTTGAAACAGGCTCTCACTAACTTGCGGAGGGCCTCACTAAGTAGCTGAGGCTGGCCGTGAACCCGGATCCTCGGGTCTCAGTCTCCCAAGTACTGGGATGACAAGCGTGCGCCGCCACGCCCAGCTGTGACTAGCTTCTTAAGCCATGTTCTGCAAGTGAGATAACTCTGCTTTGTTTAAAAAACAACTTTCTCATTCATCTAACTTCTGTACTTTTATAGAATTCTACAGTGAGGTATAGCTCATTTAGAATAGAATTTCAATACTGCTTTAGTCCTTAGCCAACTGTCTTAAGTATACCAGTAGTTATATTAATTAGTTATAGTAGTTATACTAATTTTCAATATTTTAGTCTTATCTGGCTGTCAAATATATCAGATCCCTGATTACTTTCACAGTTAACCATGTGAATCCAGAAAACCTCTTAAATGGTTATCTTAATCCTAATAACCAGCTCTGAACACTGTACTATAAAGGTCACCCAAAATAAGTCTGTGCCATAATTTCCATGATGACAGTCCCTAACACAGCATTTTGTTATTGTTTCCTTCAAATCACTAGAATTCTTCCCATGTGCTGTCATGTCTTCAGATAACAGCCACATGCAGAGTGAATGTGATTTTAAATGAACTTTTACATGCCTCTCTATTTTCCTCTTGGATTTTATTATTTTTACAGGCAAGCGATGAAAGGTTATTCCCTGCAAGATTTTAGCCAGTTAAATGTGCAGCATAAAACCCTGAAGCCCTGCAGTCAGACACATAAAGAGTAAAGGAGAAAACAGGCAAACGTTCGAGCAGGGCTGCAGCTTTTTAGAGTATGCAGGAATGATGTCATTTGTTTTCACAAAACCCAGTTTAAATTTGTTCCTGCCTTTCAAGAACTGCAGCAGGGAGCATGTGTGGAAACTCCTGCATCCCATATTTCAGGATGTTAAAGTAGACGCTGCATCAAAATCCAGCCAATCAGAGAGTGTAGTCTTGCCCTCCCCAATTCCTGTCTGTTCCCCCTACCTGAAGCAAGTGTGCTGCCGGCGTGAGGTGACTGCCTGTGCCCCAAGCCCTGTTACAGCTGCAGAGGCATCACCCCAAACCCCGAATGGTTTAAAGGAGAACAGTGCCAAAATAAAGACTTACTTCTGGTCACCCACACATGTTTGTTTCACGGGCACATAACCTCCATGAAAAGGTCTACTATTTGTGAAGGATGTTTCGGTTTGGTTGGTTTTAAATGAAATCTTAGGCTTTTGTCTTTGCAACCCTTGTGTAGTACTGGAGCCATCGTAAGAAGCAAGGAAACAGAACTCCCAGGCCATTGGACTGTCAGTGGCAGCAGCAGGACCTCCAAACTCTATAGCAATAATTAACTGAGCAAACCCATTTCAAGCAATTATCAAGCAAATCCATTTCTGGGTATTTATCAATGCATGATGATTGGAAAATAAGCAATGAAGTAGAAACAGCATTTTAAGTACTACATTAAACTGCATTATTAACTGGGTGTGGTGGTGCACTCCTGTAATCCCAGCACTTGGGAGGCTGAGACAGGAGGATAACAGGTTCAAGACCAGCCTCAGCAACTTAGTGAGACTCTCAGCAACCTAGTGAGACTCTGTTTCAGAACAAAAAAAGAAAAAAAAAAGGCTGGGGGTGTAGCTGGAGGTAGATTGCCTCTGGGTTCAATCCCTAGCACATACACACACCAAAATCTATATTACTGTATTAAAGTGCTAGAGGGAGGTTATGGTCTGAAGTTCACTTACAGAAGCAATGGTTAAGATTCAGAGTGGAGAAGAAAGCACTGGGTGGGGTAACACCTCACTTTCTCTTCGCTCTTACCCTCTATATAGAAACAGAGCATATTGGCCATAGAATCGGTGTAGGTTCTGTGGTTGGGAGCAGCAGAAATTGAACTCTGGCTAATTAAACTAAAAGGGCATTCATTGGAAGTCTACGAGGAAGCTTGTAGAATAAAAGAAAGGCTTAAGAAACTAACTCAGACATCATGCAGGTCGTGCTGTTATGGGGTCTCCACAGCAGGCTCTGTGACCACTACTGGGAGTCATGGTGGCCAAAGTGAATGGCGCCAAGCTTCCCCCGTCTCTTCTCATCACTCTGCTCAGAAGGCTAAGTTCCAGAAGAGAGTGTCCCACTGAGTCATTGGTCACATACGTGCCTCTTGGTGGAGAAAGAAGAGCTCCCTCAGTTTACTATCTCACAGAGACACCTGGCAAGGGGAGAGGGGACGCTCTCTGTAAGAGGTGAAGGTGCAGTTTCTACAAGAACGGGGAAATGGGTGCTGTTTGCTCTTCTCTGTCACCACTATCACTGCCTTGGGTAAGAGCTTCAGAATTTTCTTGCCTGCATTAACATTCTCCTCCTCTACCTCATCTTTTAAACCTTTAATGGCTTCCATGTGTCAGGGCCAGGGCAGGGCGGTTTTGAAAATGAACAGAGTGCTATTGATAATTACACCAGGACAAGAGGCATACACTGGGGCCATCCTCCGCAAACCAAGCCGTGTGGTCATGCATCCTTTTTTCATACTCTGCTTTTCTAGGCGTGGCCTATACTGAACCTATTCTTTAGGCCTTAACAGTTCAAAGAAAACTGAAAGCTCTTGTGCTCGTCACAGGGCAGGGGCCCCACGGATCTTCGCCGTGGAGTTATAATTCAATGTGACTATCATACTCCTACCCTTCCTCCTCATGCTCCCCCGTCCACATTTCGGCGCATCTGGGGTAGACTATCCCCAATATTCACAAGAGGGGACATAGATAATTGCTTTTTTCTTTGCTTACTATAATTTTTTCCTGCCTCTCCATTGTATAAAAGAATAAAGAACTAAATAAACCCAAATCCTTTCTATTTATGGAAGATTCTGTTACTTAATGAAAAAAAATATACTTTTTTTGTAAAGTGGAAAGTGAATTATTTAAATAATATTTTAAATGACTGTAATCTTTGAAAAGATCTTTAAAAGACAAATAATACTTAAAAAGATTGTTCTTAAAATTGAATGACTTTCACAGAATGCCTATCTTATGATATGTGATAGAGTACTACAATAGATTTTCTCTGACCAATAACTTATTTTCTAGGTACCCAGGTTTTGTCAACCTAAAAATCCTCCAGGTGGTCTTTCAGATGGACACACCACACACACACACACACACACACACACACACACAAGCACTTCTGATTTCAGGAATCGAGGAACTGGACTGAAACTTTCTGACCACGAGTAGGGAGAGATCTACCTTGGATTGTCTTTTCTGAGGTTCACTCTGTTCTCAGGATCAATCACGACAATGTGTTATTGGTCCCTTTCAGTGCTCAGATCATGCCCTACGATTGTTCCTTTAGCAGTATCTTCCTTATAAAACATTGTTTGCGAAATTCCTGAATTTCCCTGCACAGTGGCGTCTCAGAGTGAGGATCAAAGAGCTTTCCTAGATCAAGAAGAACCACGAGCAGACTCCTCCCAGGCCTCTCCGAAGGCCAGCTTGACCGACTAATGAGTGGAGCTTGACTCCACTCTGATCCCCCTCTGCTTCCAGCTGGGCGCCGTGGGCACTGGGAGCCCAAGCCTAATGAGCTACAGCGAGCCACGCCGCAGCTCCTGTGATTCAGGCACAAACTTTCAGCATAGACCAAAGCCCCAAAGACAAATCAATTCCCTATCAGAAAACCAGGCCACCCCCAGTCTTCTCACTGTTCTCTACCTTGTGCATACTATTTTCGTTCTGTGGAAATGTTTTTCTATCAGTCGTTCTAAAGCATCATGCATTCATTCGATTCTAGAGCTCTGCAGCCCTTCTTGTCACTGTGTTATCACCATGTTCAGAACTCATGATGCAGAAACAAAAGCATAGAATGAGATCAAAATGGAGTTTTGTCTCTTTAAGTCCCTGTGTCAGTACAATGACTGCACCAGAGTGATGGCATGATAAATTATGACCAGAAAGGGAAAATGAGCCGTGTTTACTTTGCTCATAATATGCTGACCAATATTTTTAGTTTAAATAAGTTCAACTTTAAAATATAAGCATCAAAGTTATTAATTTGAGAGAAAAATGGGTTAACTGTGGAATAAAGAGAGGAGGATAATTTCATATAATGGGTGAAACATCTATTGACTATTTAGGAGTCATGGTAGGGAAATGGCCAAGTTCACTGTAATGTACAGTGAACTAAAACACAGCGGAAACCGACATGTACTTGATAAACACAGCCGGGAGTAGAGAAGAGTAACTTTCGAGCTAGAAAGTGGGGAAGTTTTTAATAAAAAACACATGCATTAGTAACCATCTACAAAACAAGAAAAATGTTTTTCTCCTTAGAAATTCGACAACACAACATTTTGTGCCATTCCTCTTTGCAGCAGATAATTCTTCCACACTGTAATTTTAGATGCCTCTCTCAAAGTCTGTATCTAAATGGTCAAGAGTTAAGGTGAAAGATGAATCTGGATAGTTCCAGCATTGCACCTGAGCATGCTGTAGTGAACGGCCCTCTCCTGCCCTCTCATTCTCTTTTCCCCAGTAGCAATGTTGAGGACATTGCTGTCTAAATCTTAAATTATTTAGATAATTGTTTTCTGTTTTGCATGTTCCTGCAAAACACACACAGCTTGACTGATATCAGTAACAGTTCTTTAAAATCTCCACATCTGCAGAGGGCTTTATGGAGGGGAAAAAAGAGCTATATTCCTATTGGTTGTGCTGGTTACTTTGTTCATATTTTTAAAATACCATGAAAACTTAAAAATTGCTTATATTATTCAAGCATTTTCACATCCATGCATCAGAATTGGCTTATTTACATATATTTGACTTTTCTCCACTTAACATCATAGAAATATTAGTCTACAAAGAGTCACAAAATCTTTAGCTTTTTTTCTTTGTAGATTGTTCTTAACTAATTAAAAATGGAAAAAATAATTCGTGTTCTTTGTCTCTTTTTAGGTTTAAACTCTGTGCGGGCAGGAGCTATATATTATCTGTTTTTAATAAACATTGAAACTTTATTCCACTGCCTACAGGTCAGTGGGACTCAATTATATCAGTCAAATTCAGTGTCAACCTTCAAAAAGAAATCTTTCCCATCTCCCTGAAAATACCTTCCTAGTCAAACTTGCCTGCTAAATGACTAGAGCTCCCTTAACAAATAAAACATAATGCTGTTTGCTGCTCTTTTCCTCTGAAGTGATGATAAATTGCTGAGGGGTAAAAGCCCTCATACTCATAACAGAGGAAAATTGACTCTAAGATCCCATCATTTTGTTTACCAGCTGTCTTTACAATTCTATAATAACCCAGCCCACGTTTTAAAAAAAATTGTTCAGAGCTAGTAAAATAGGCTAGAAACAAATGAGCTCTCTGCTGAAATTAGTTTAAGCAGCAGGGCAGGCTGGAAAGAAAGACATGATCCAGAAACTTACCTAGCTCCCAGGCATGATACCCGGTGATCACATACTCCGTGTGGAAGCACAACTCAGGAGCATTACATCATCGTGACAAACTTTCATTGGCTGCAGAAACCCCAAGGATAAGACCGGCTTGTAAGGTGCTGTGTGAAGCCCCTGTTAGTTCTTTATCAGGGCTGTGGCCAAAATAGTGTCAGAAAGACTTTTCCTACATTTACAGTGTCACGGCTGAACCGACAAAACCTTGTTAACCATTTCTTATGCATGTGTATCTCTACTTCAGTCACTAGTTCTATATTTAACTCTAACCTGTTGGGAAATGTTTCCTTGTTAAACATTTTTTAAAAAAATCGTTGTTTTTAATTTAGCTTGTTTTTATTGGAGGCACACCACATCATACTGTTTACACTTGATCTTAGCCGAAAGGCCGAGGAGCGATCACATCATACTGTTTGCCTTACTTTCCCTGTTACTCTTCGGACCATCTTTCTGATTTCTAAAAAACTATATTTGAATCAATAGATTCATTTTTCCTGTCTATTACTTGTTTTGTCCTTATTTTCTGTAGGCAAAGAGGACAAGCACCCACAGATTTAAGCAAGCACAAATCTATTTATTAGTTTGAGCTATTGAGATGGTATGCCTACTCATAGTCCTTACTTCCTAATTATTCATTTCCATTGTTCAATTTTTTTTCTCTGTTGAGCTCTATGAGTTATTTATGTCATGCTTATTACCATGGTGATTTGCAAACCCAAACCATGTGTGTACTTTGAGAACTTGAGGAGCTCTTGGTAAGTGAAAGTGATAGGGGGATGGCCAGAGGTCAGCACCACTCCACACTGTCCCTATTGCGGGGGGGGGGGGCATTTGGTGTAGGAGAAAAAGCTGTAGTAAGAAAAAGTGGAACATTTGGATAATTAGATTCATCATGCAGGAAATGGCAATAACATGATTTTACTGGTGAATGTTGATTTCTCTGTGTCTCTTTCTCGCTCTTAAATTTAGGAGTGTAAAGAAGGAACAGGATGATGACAGGAATGAATCAGTGTCTTTTCCTAAATATACTTTTATTGGTGAGTTGTGATTATACATCACAGTGAGATTCAAAGTGATACAAACAGACATGCACACAGCACTCGGTGAATTTCCCTCTGGACCCACCCTGCTCCTCTTTCCTCCTGCCCCATACATGTTAGTGAGATTGCTAGTGATCAGTGTCTTTTTAAAGTACTCTGAGCCCTCTCTCTCTCTGAAGAACTTGACTCTAGTCTCTTGAAGACAAGCAAATATTACACAAATACCCTACAAAATTCTCAGAGTGAGGAACTGAGAAATACTTTTCTGGTGCCTGTATGGTCTGCTCAATTCTGTTGCAAATATCCTAAAACTCCCATTCTCAGCCATGTGCCTTGGAAGAGGCCCATCTACCTGTTGCAAGAGGAGGGGATGCTGAGAATACTACCTACAGAGGCATCTTTCTACTGCTGTTCCTTAGACTCTGGCCTGCAGAGAATAACTGGTAATCATTTTATCATCATGTGGAATAATACTGAGGATTCAAAGCCCTAGATTAGTTTTTAGATATTTAGGAACATTTCTTTCTTTCTTTTTTTTTGCGGTACCGGGGATTGAACCTAGGGGCGTTCTACCTCCACGCTATACCCCTGGCCCTATTTTTTATACTTTTATTTTGAAACCAGGTCTCACGAAGTTGCGGAGGGCCTCACTA
>PVJS01018017.1:0-35434 GCA_004027185.1 Glis glis | reverse complement strand
GCTAAGACAGGAGGATCGCGGGTTCACAGCCAGCCTCAGCAACTTAGTGAGGCCCTCTGCAACTTAATGGGATCCTGTTTCAAAATTAAGAATAAAAAGGGTAGGGGGTGTGTGGCTTGGAGGTATAATGCCCCTGGGTTCCATCCCCCATAACACACACACACACACACACACACACACACACACACACACACACAAAGGCAAAATAAAATAATGAAATAGGACTGGGGGTGTAGCTCTGAGGTTGAATGCCCCTGGGTTCGATCCTCAGTACCAAAAAATAAAATAAAATAAATAAAGAGAGAGAGCAAGAGAAAGACTTAAAAAGAGGTGACATGGAGGCAGGGACTTAAGGGAGGAAGAGCTAGAGAGCAAAGGCCTGGAAGCTGCAGAACAGGAGGCTGGCCCTGCCCAGTGAGTGCTGGGGGATAAACCTGAGAGGGGAAGGCCCGAGGAAAGGGGCAGGGCACCGGGAGGCCATAGGCTAGGTGCCAGACACAGCTTGGCATATATTATTTCCTCTTTGCAGATGAGGAGACTGAGGCTCAAAAGGATTAAGCTATCCAGCTAGTTAGTGACAGGCAGAATTCAAGGCTCTCCATTATAGCCCACATCTTTTAGAATCTTACACCATAATTGGAGAGACAGAAATCACTCTGGTATAATTATAATTACAACACAAAATAGTGTTTGTTACATATAGTATTAAGTTTTTTGAACCTCAGTTTCTTCCCATTCGATCAATCATTTATTCAACAATTATTACGTTGTCTACTGCGTGCTTCCAGGTGGCATGCTAAATATTGGGGATCTACCAATAAGTGAAATCAGAGCTGGCCCCTGGCCTCCGTCAATGGGAGTAGTGATAGAAATGTACCTCCCTTACTGGGACTGAGAGGACAGAGCAAGACAGTGCACAGCAAGGTGCCCAGGTGCCTCCCAAGCATTGCCACAGACCAGCAGCACGAGGCCTGGGTCAGGAGGAGGGATGGGGAAGGAAGGGAGGAAGAGGTGAGGAAGTTGGAGTAACAGCTGTCCCCATGCCATAGTCACAAGGACTTCGCCCTGGCTCGAGGGGGTGCTGTGAGGTGCACACAGCCTAGTCAGCCTTGACTCCAGGTGCCCAGGAAGCTGTTTGAACCTCTGCTGTTCAGATGACCCCTTGAAGGTTTACAACTGTGAGTCCTGAAATGATGCCATAGTTTTGGCACATGCCAGCTGGAGATGACAAGAGGCCCCTGCAACCTCTAAGAGGACTGGCTCTTCTCTGGAGCAGTGCCAGCCAGGCTGAAAACTGCCCCAGTGTGTCACCATCCTCACACCAGTCAAGTTCCTTGGTGGCTGGGATGGTGTGTCCCACACGCCCAGGAATCACAGGGCTCCGAGCCCCTGATCTTACTGCTGGAGAAGGAGCTTGTCCGCAGTCGTGGGACTTATCGGTAGCAAAGTCAGGATGGGAACCCAGGTCTCCTGACTGTCCCTGGGTCTCAGAGCAGTTCACACTGGTCTGCCCGGGAAGTTTCAGGACTCAACTGGAAAGACCACTCCATTGACAACACCATTTCCTAAGGCTCCAGCCCTTCCCTGTTTTAGGTGACCAGACATATCTGTCCTAATAGAATGGTATCAGGCGGATGTTTGAGACAGAGCATCCATAAATATTCCAAGCCATCTGGCCTGTTAACTCTCCTTCCATTTTGAATGGTGTAATAGGTGGAAGATAACTACCTCTAATATCACTTTTGTAAGAACAGTGAACCTGATAAATCTGCTTCAGAACTCTTTCTGTCTTGAGTGATGCTCTGGAAGCTTCCTTCTCCAGAACTGACACCAACTCTCTCCAGGGAAACATTTTTCCCTTCTTTCTTCTTCCTTTTTTTTTTTTTTAAATCTGAAGTTGAGGTCACAAGATAGTATTGCATTCTGTGTTGACGTCGTGCTGCCAGAATAAAGGCATTTTTCTCCTAATACTGAGATGACCAGCTTGATAAGGGCAGGCGAGCACCCGGCTGGCCGTCCCGTGTTTACAGCAATTACACAGGTGTATAATTGCATAGGGATGTTTGTTTGCTCAGCCCATGCTCAGCCGTGCAGACCTACAGGTTGGGCCAGGGAGAGGGTTGTTCCGTTTATTTTCCTTTGGCTGGGAACTGCTGAGATGAATAGAGGGAGGGGAATCGGGTTGAGAGATTGTTGCCAAGAGCAATTTGGAGTCTCCTTCATATTAGTCAGAGATCATGTTTTTCCTTTCTGAACTATCCGCCTCATAGAAACTTCCATGAAGGGCTCTCCCCTCTTCCCCTTTTTTGTGGTGTGTGTTTGTTTGTTTTTGTTTTGTTTTGATTTTTAACTTGCTAGACTTCTCATGACTAAGCAAAAAAAAAAAAAGCTTGGGGAATGGGGTGATGAAATGGGCCCTTGATATTATACATTCTGCATGTCATTGCTTAATAAATTTGAATACTGATTGACCCTGAAGTATCATGATGGAATGTGAGGAGCAATTCCTTTGAAGGGAGAGTTTATCTTCAGCGGATGACATTCAAAATTGAAGCATATTTTCACTTTCCCTCTGTAGGTCTCGATCCTGTGTTTAGATAAAAGAGGAATGCTTGTTCTCTTCTGTTGCGCTGGCTTTTGTTCCATTTGGGAGGCCCCTCCATCCCAGCCTTGCTGGGAAGGGGATCTGCCAGGGTGGGCCTCCTTCCATCTCATGCTCGCTCCTGTACTTCCCTCCCCAGTGCAGAGGCAGCTAATGAGAAGGAGCTGCTCCCCATGGCAGCGTGGCATGTGTGCTCAGGCTGGCCTGGCCACAGCCTGCCCCTCCTGGGGCAGGAGCCCTGAGGTGGGCTGTAATCCATCAGTCAATAAGTGAGTCTATCCACTGAACAAATTGAGTGGAGCAACTCAGACTCCAGACTTGAAAAATTGCTGCAGAAGATGGTACACAATCTCTGTCGGCTTTTTCAAATTAGATTCAAACCAGATGCAGATGTACACGTGACCCTCTCAAATGATGTTGTATAACTGGACTTGGCCTTCAGGATAAACAGTGCGGCCTACACACATGTGCACTCATACACTCCAGGATCTTGCTTTTTGGGGGAACTATGGATTCTGGCAGACAATTCTGTTTGGTTGTTTCTGGAGATAACAGATTGGCCCACTGTTTTTTGTGAAGCTACTGGTAAAGACCACTGAAAAGGTGACAGTGGTCCCAGCTCCTGTTGACACCTTCTCTCCTTAAGTCCTAGAAGAAGCTGCCTCTAGTAGACAGGACCTAAATAACAGGAATTTTTCTAAGGATTGCTTTGGTTCTGTTTTTTAACAGCAGCTTTATTGAGATGTAATTTATATACCATATGATTTACCAATTTAAAGTAGACAATTCAACACCTTTTAGTATATTTGCAGGATTGTGAAACTGTTACAATTTTAGAGTATTTTCATCACACCACAAAGAAACCCTGTACCCATTAGCATTCACTGCCCATTTCACCTCAAGCCCCACCCCAGTCCTAGATCATTATTCATTTTCTATCTCTAGACTTGTCCATTCTGGATATTTCATACAAATAGAATGACACAATAGGTGGCCTTTTGTGATGAACTTCTTTGAATAATCATAACGCTTTCAAGAGTCATCTACTTTGTAGTAGGGATTGGTATAGCATTTTTTAATTGTTGGATTGTATCCTTGTATGGATGTACCACATTTTACTTGGCCATTCACCAGTTGATAGATATTTGGGTTATTTCCACATTTGGTCTTGTTAAATAATTCTACTATGAACATCTGTGTGCAAGTTTTTGCATGGAAACAGATTTTATTTCTCTTGGATTTAAACTAGCAGTGGCTTTGCCAGGTTATATGCCAGTTCTGTGTTTAACCTTTTGGGAAATTACAGACTGATTTTCACAGTGGCAGCACCATCATACATTCTCACTAATAGTATACAAGGGCTCCAGCTTCTCCATATCCTTGCCAACACTTGTTGATAACATGTCTTTTTGATTGTAGCCACCCTACTTTCTAAGGGTTTCTATACATAAGGAAGCAGTACTCAGGAAGTATTCTGGAGTCAGCTCAGTCACCTTTACCATTGCTGTCCTGGGAGCCATTTGGATCTCTGGAACATCCCACATACCCAGATGTTCTCTCTTAGCTTTAAATCAAATTTCCCTTCTAAGTTTCCATAGACCCATTGCTTTGTGTGGTTGGGTACTCTTTTTCACCCTGTTATTTCAGATCTGCAATGGAATAATTGTATCCCACTTTTATGGGACTAACTGGGGCGATACTCTTAACAGAGACAACTTTGAGCCAAGTGGTATGGGGGAATTCACCTAGTTTTAAAACCACCAAAGATCACAAAAAACTTCCTCTTTCATCTGAACGTGCTAAAGTCCTGGTCATTAGCCATTCTGTGGCTTCATGTTCATAGAACCAAACCTCAGCACCAGAAGGAATTCCAATCACTTCTTGGGAGTTATGTAATAGAATTTGGCCTGTATGACCCAAGAGCAGCCCAGACCAGGCTCTGCTACCAATGGGCTCTTCACCTTCAAACTAGTGCTGAGTCCAGCAGTTCCTAAACCTGACTACACGTCTAATCAATCACCTAAGAAGCCTTTTAAAAGATTACGAGTGTCTAGGCCCCACCCAGAAGGACTGAAGTAGAATTTCATGGGCGGTGGCCAGGCACCTGTGGTGATTGTGATTGAAGTCTAAAAACAGAAGGTAACCTCTCTACGCCTCCGCTTCCTTACTTGAAATGAGGAGTAGGATTAATCTGGGGTTATCCAAAGGGTTTCCACAAAGCTGATTCAAACAGAACAGTTCTAGGTGGGTCTGGTTTTGCACAAAATTGATTCGTAAAAGGAGGCTTCTGCTGCTGAAAACAATTCAGAGAGCCCTTGAGTAGATGGCTTCTGAAGTTCAGCTTTGACAGTTGTCCTTAGAGGACAGTTGTCCAAACTCCTTGGAGGAGGACTTAAGCAAGAGACATGCAAATGACATTTATGTAATAAGAGTCAGCTCTTTGAGGGCAGGGACCAAATCATCTGCCCTTGCCACCCTAGCTGGCTGTATGTACAACTGTGATGGGACAAATTTGACTTGGTGCCACTTTCTCCCTCCGCCCCTCCTGTGACATCCTTACCCACTTCCCTTGAAGCCCCCAGAGCTTTCCCTGCATTCTTCTACTATGTCTAATGGCAGCCCAGAGTGCCATCCATTCATCCAACCAACATTTCCCAAACATATCCTATAGATAACAAACTGACTAAAGCTCTGTTTATGTCCTCAAATAATGTACCAGCACATTTTAAACAGAGAAGCAGCCCAAGGCTAATCTCCAGAGGTGCAATTTCAGGGCTTCTTGATTTGGATGAAGGAAGGTCATGGAGAGGCCTGAATTCATGGCCCTCGGTAGAGCTACTCCACCTCTAGCCCTGTCTGCAAGCTCTGCTACCCACCCTCCCCCACTGGCCCACAGCAGAAAGTGCTTCTGTCATCCCTGATCTCAGCCAGAGACTTGCCCTCCTCCTCAACTCCCACCTGCTAGGGAGCAGGGGGTGGAGGAGGGGAAGGGAGGGCTGGTTTATTCAGAGATTTGAGCTCCACACTCCAGCCCTTGGCTCCCACCCCATAACCCTGACTGGACAATTCACAGGACAGCTGTGCTCTGAGGACTGAAATAATCAGTGTTTATTAAAGTTGGTGGAGGGAGGACCAAGGGGGGAGGAGGGAAGGAAGGGTCGCATTTCTGCCTTCCAACAAGAGAGAGGCCAGGTGAGGAAACTTGAGGCCAGCCTCCATGCCCCAAGCTGTCCCTCCCTTCCTGGCCCAGTGCACACACTGGTGACATTAAAGCCGCTGCTTTGGGGGTGTTTGGAGAGATTTTATTTTTTTGTAAATGAAGGAAGAACCTGAAGGGTTCATTTGAATAGGGATTAATGTCACTGTGGCCTGGACCTGCAGAGAAGGAGAAATTCTAGAAGGGTGGAAGTTGCAATAAAAGGAAATGAGCTCGATCTGCCTCCAGCTGATCAGGAGGCCTCCCAGTTGGCAGCCTTCAAAGAAACATGTTCAGGGTAGTTTTCTGGGCATTGCTGTACTTCCCTCTGGGTGTGTGTGTGTGTGTGTGTGTGTGTGTGTGTGTGTGTGTGTGTGTCTGTCTGTCTTAAGTAAATGCCTAAACTCTAGCCTTTGGGGTTCTAGCCAGGCCAATGGGACGCTGGCAAGTTATGAGCACCGTGAGTGTGCCTTTGGCCCCTCCGTTTTCATTGCTGTTCTTTGCATGTCTGTAGGGGACAGTGAAGCCAGCATTCACAGTAAACTTTTCCCCCTGCTCTTCTCCCATTGCTCACATCCCTAGAATTACCAGGCTTTGCCCACCCAGGAACCATAATGCACTCCAGAATCAGCCCGTGTAAGCTCATAGCACCCCTTCCAAACTCTCACTTCATCCCTCGTTCTGATGATCCAACCAGGTTTTAGGAAAAAGCTGACTCTACACACTAGTTCACATAAGGGTGGAAGACACTAGTGACCACTTTGCGGGCACAGAGGGTGTCTGAGTTTGAGAGGCGAGGCTTATCAGTGCTCGTTCCTGATGGCAGGACTCGGGCATGAGGAGAAAGCAAGCTGTCACTCTGGGCTGGTGGGGCCTGCTGTCTATGCTGGGAGGGGACCCCCAGAACCACTTTAATCACATGTTGTGGATGTGGAAGCTACTTGGGAGGCCCATGTGCAGGACTAGCCTTGGGTGGCTGGGTTGAGAGGAGGGTTGAGGGTCCTCTGGAGAGCTTGGTCAGGTGCTTTGCATGGCTGGGAGACGCGGGGGCTACTGAAAGGCGAGACAGACTGAAAGACCCTCAGCTGATGCTCAGGCAGGCTGAATGGTCTCCCTCCCATAGGCGGTGGTTTCTTCGAGGTAACTAGTAACACTGGGAATGACCTGGGCAGGTTGAAGGACAAATGGTGCTTAATGGTTACTCCAGATGACTCAGGCCTCAGGGAGGGGCCCTTGGCCGGGCCAAGCGGCCTCTGGCTAGCCCTGGTGGACACACAGCTGTGGGTTCTCCAATATGCTGCCTTGTTCCCCCTCCTCTTCTGCCGCTGCTCCCTGCTGGGTTGGGGGCAGCTTCCCAACTGTCTGCCGCCCATCTCCTCCCCCTGCAGTGGTACGCCCCTGAGTGGACCTGGCCTCCAGCTCTTGGAAGCTTTTCCAATAACACAGGAATGAGCTCTGCAGATGCAGGCAGGGGAGAGGGGCTGAGTGTCAGCCAACCCCAGAGCGCACGCTGGGATGAAAGGCCTCGCAAGCCTTGCTTGTGGGCAGCCGAGGAGTGGACAGATGGGGCCTGGGGAGAAGAAATGCTGGCTGTGGCAGTTGATGCCTGATCTGTGGGGACAGAGCAGCACCTACTGTGCACCAGCCCCTGCTGCTCCTGCAGGACACTTATGTAGGCCTCGACCCTGCCTTCTGAAGAGCTGGCATCTGTTAAGCCAGGTAAGACCAGAACTTGGGAAGGAAGCAAGAGTCTGTGGAGTCCACACCCCCTGGGTGGAGCAGCACAGGAACGGGGCTGTCCAGTCAGTGCAGTAGGTAACAGTAGGCTGAGGACTCCAGGAAGCCTCAGGGAAATGCTCCGAGCTGGTTGGGACCCTCGTGACCATGGCCACACGGCATAGTCTCTTAGCATGTAGGCTCTGCAGTGAGGCCTGGTTCCAGACCCAGTTCTGTCATTTATGGGTTCTATGACCTTGGCCTAGTTACTTAAGCTTATTGTGCTGAGATTTCCCCATTTGCAAAATGGGGATGGAGCCTCACAGTGTTGACGTGAGAACCCATGGCGCCGGGCCTGTGGCACATGCTCTACATGGGAGCTCTTACTATTTAGACAGGACCTTTGTTAAGCCATGCACACCTTCCTCCGCTGCTTTCCCTTAAGCGTCCAAGCCCTCTCCCCCCTTCCCCTTCCTTCCTCCCTCTCTCATCTTTTCGCCCTGCAAGCTCCTTCTTCTTCCCTGGCCTGAAGCTTCAGGTGGTAGCTCTGACCTGTGCCCAGGCAGGAGTGTCTCCTTCTCTGTTTCCTGGGGCTGGCCGGGTTTACATCCTCTGCACAAATGCTCTGCCCAGGAGCAGCTCAGGGAGGATCACACCCGCCAGGGAAAATGGCTCCATAGATTTGGTATACAGCTCCGTGTTGCCCCCTCTCCCATCAAATGTCCCTCCTTAGAGGGATCCATGGAACCCAGAGTAATGTCAATGTCCCATGCCATTCACACAACAAGCCAGGAATGGTCACAGTGGCCCATTCCAAGCAGGTATCCCCAGGTAACATGAAGCTGGTGAGGGCATTCACATCCACAGCATGGTCACACTGTCCAGGGCTGGGCCCTGAGCACTGCTTCCATGTGGACAGAGGGAAGTGGCATCTGGCTGTCTTCAAGTCCTAGGGTGTCAAGGGGTATATTACAGGTAGAGTTACTGTGGTCTATTTAATCAGAAACTCTTTAGCCCTGTCTATGACAAAATCCTGGCCTGTTCTTAGACTGTCATTTCACTAATGATAGTGAAGAATTATCTTATAATGGATTTTTCAAAGTAATTATTACCAGGGACTAAATCAGAAAAAGTAATAACATAAGGGGGTGGGGATAGAACCAGCATGAGAGGTAATAAAGAAAATAGAAAACACCAGTATGTAAACTTTTGAAATGATATTCTTTGAAGAGATCAAATGTTATAAAAATGACATATCACCAAAGAACAGTTCTGGCCAAATGTGCAGAGCTTCCGGAAGTCTGGTCATAGGTGCTCACATGTGCCTGCAGTGGCTCTGCTGCTTGTACACTGACCCCCTTCTCTTAGCAAGGCCAAGCACCCTAGAGAAAGAGCTGCAGGGTACCACAGATTCTTAGACTGTGCAGCCGGGTACCAAAAGGACCTCTGCTGGATGGTGTGTCCTGGGGCTGCCTGGGCAGGGCTGCTGCCCTGGGTCACCTAGTCCATTGCGGGCATCTGATGAGGGCAAGGCAGACAATGTCAGGGCATCAGAAGCCCTCCTGGTCTGAGAGTTCTTCCCCTTTTGTATGGTGAAGACAGAATATGGGTCTGCTTGACCCCTGAGACCACGGTGTTTGATCCTCTGCAACCCTTGTGTCATTACAGCCAGCACATCCATCATCCCACCATCCTTCCCCAGAGGCCATATCTAGGGAACAGGGTCAAAAGAGTCTCCACACAAGTTGCCTTTGGATGGTGGCTCACAGCATGGCACAGAGGAGTGTCCATGCACCTTATTTAGGGGGCTCCCTAGCAAGGCAGCGCAGAAGGAGCTCAAGGGTACAAGCCCCATCTCCCTGACTTCCCCAGCTAACAGCAGGCTGGTACTGGTTATAAATCCACTTAGACCCGAGTTCCCATCTCAGCTCATCCACATTCCAACTGAGTCACTGTGGATTTCTCTGAACCTCAAGTCTTAGGTTATTTATCTGTACAGTGGGATAATCCTTGCTGCCCTCTGAGCTGATGAGAGGAATAAAAACATAAATTATGCAATATATCTAGCACATAGTATCCTTAATTTTGAAAATAGATTTGGCTCAGAGCTCTCATATATCTCTGGGCTCCAACCCCATTTCCCTAGTGGCTCTCGGGAACTGCTCATGACCATGGCATTTATTCTGCTACCCCTGATGACTACTGAGAGTGTTGCTGCCCCTGGCCTGGCCTGGCCCTAGATTCCTTCCTGGTTGACTCCATACTGGCCACTGCTGCTCCCAGAGGAGCTGGGAGAGGGTGTGACAGCTAGGTACCTTCTCCCCAACTAATGTTAAAACTCTTCCTGTCCATTTCCCAAAAAGGTGTCTTTGTTGTCCTGTTTTCATAGCCTCCTCTGCTCTTTGAGGAACTGAAGACTACAGGGATGGCTGAGATAGCACTTAACAGATATCAGATAAAAAATACCAACTGGTATCCCATGAGGATTCCCAGGTCTCAGCCATCACAGGATGAATGCCTAGCCTTAGTCCCAAAGTCCTGGGACCATCCAGCCACCATCCCCAAGTGTTCTTGCATCTCCGTGCCCAAACATCATTGTGGTCTTCACATAGACCAGGACTGCAGGGGTGGACATGAAGAGTCACCCCACCCCCCACCCAGCTGGCTCCTCTGTAGTGATGATTAATTTAATCAATACAATGATAAACAATAATCTCGTTGTGAAAGCATCTGAAAAAGGTAATTAGCAACAGAACAACACAGTTCTCGAAGGTTTGGCTCTAGGGACTGTGGTGCAGAGTCTGTTCCAGCAGGTGCTAGTGGCTCCAGGTGAAGGTGTATGTGCCCAGCATCCTATAGCATGTCCACATGGGCACCTACCTCTTCCCATCCCAGGCTTACCCTTGGGTCACAGTCAGGACAGACTGAAGGCTTTGTTCACCTTTTTCATCAGCCCAGAGAATTTGACATTTCTAGGTAGAGGTCACCTTGCCCCAGAGTGACTGATGCCAATTAAAGGGGCCCAGTCTGCCTGGAGAGTCAGGGAGTTGGCACTCAGTCTGTGATCCCCAGGTCATGGGGTTAACATGACAACTGAAAGGATTCCTTGCAGACAGCTTTGCCCTAATTGGCATTTCTCCTGGCTGGCTGAGCCCTGCAGGGAAGAAACCATCTCACTGTCCCCAGGCTACATCACCTCCTGTCCATCAGCGACCCCAGTGCTGAGCATTATCCGTAAAGTACAAGAGAAACAACTCTTCCTATTAATAAATGAGACTGCAATCTACATGTGTTTGTCTTACGAATTCATTAATAATAGCATACATAAACATTCCTAGGGAGAGCTATATTTTAAGAACGCATCTTGTAGCACTTACCTCCACATCCGCCATTCTTAGGTGCTTAGAGTCTGAACCACAGAATTAACCCTGAGTGTTGCTGTGTGAATTGTTTTTTGGTATTGCATTTCCTGTTCTCTGGGCAGCCAATTAGGAAGCGGTTTAGTGTGCAGGATGTTTGAGGGATCACCTCCCACATGGAGCAGGGAGAGTGAGCAGGAGGGTCCCAGGGAGAAGCTGCAGGGAGGCCAGCCCCACAGCTTCAGCCAAGCCCCTGGGGACCTCTGAGCTTGAAATGGCCCCTTCGAATTGCTCCAGACTGGGCCAAAATGCCCAGGCCTTTATAAGGCCTCCAATGCCTCCTGCAGTCATTGAATGTGGAATGTCCCTGGAAGGGTGTCACTCTGGGAGAGGTGGCATTCTGCAGCTGAGGCAACCCCTGGGGGCTACCTGGGCTGAGGGCTGACCACTTATCTTGCTCTTAGCAGCTGAGACCCCTCACCCCTGGTGGTTCATCCTTGTGCCCTCTGCAGCTTACATGTGGCTCATTGTTCTCATTAGCTTACAAACTCCCTGTAGGCAGGAAGTACACTGCCATACTATACTATACTATACTACTCTCTCTATCCTCCTTTCAGTCTCCAGCATGCAGCTGGGCAGTCAGTGATGGAGGTGGAGGCACATCCATGGGCATCAGGCTTGCCTGCTATCTGTGCCTGGGGACAGATCAGCCAGGCTCCCACAGCTGCCAGAAGGGCGATGCTACAGCTCAGGGTGTCAGCCCTCTCCCAACAGAGCCCCAGGGACGGGCTCCTGTAGTCTCTTGGATCCACACCCCTCCTGCAGGGTCAGGGTCCAGGAGGGAACACTCCAGCTTTCTTGGGGCTGGGGGTTAGAGCGTGTGAGGTACGAAAGCTGCTCCCATCTGTCTGTTCATTCACTCATGAGCCATTCCTTCTCTCGCTCGTTCGCTGAGGACAGGCATGGGCAGCTCTTCTTCCCCATGGGGTGGACTGTCTACACAGGCCCCACCCCATCACAGCCACCAACCCAGGAAATCTTTCCCAAGTCCACTTAATCTCTAGTTCCCACCTACCTCCTCTCACTTGGCATGCCCCTCGCCCCGGCTCCACCTCTTGCACTTTACTGCCCATTTCAGATATTTCACGGTCGTGTTGTAATGCATTAAGTCAGCCTAATCCCTGTGCTTCCAGCTGCTCTGGGCCTTCTCGGTACAGTCAGCCATTACCACGTGGCAGTGTAGTTTTAAAGGCCACACTGGCTGAGAGGCCCCTTAACACGGGGAGGTTTCCACGCACAGGACAAAATATCTAGTCTCTGCTCCAACTCCCACACACCCTGCTCTAGCGGCTCTGTTCCCATAAAGATAAAACAACCACTCCATCTTCATAACAAAAGAGAAAAAATTAGTAACAGTCCATGTAGCCAAAAATAGAATAGTAATGTCAGACATCCGTGGTCCATTTGGTTCGGCGTTGTACACCATTAGAAGGACAATTCCAGACATGGCCCAGAAACATGGGACCGGCTCTGAAACACTGTTTAGTGTGGAAAGAACAAACTGGAGCTGCCCACAACAGTGGCCCTCCACTGCACTGTGCATGTAGGGATGTTGGTTCGAGTAGAGCTCGATTTCCACAGCCTTTGCTGTGGGTTTGGTCAGAGCAACATCAAGAACCAGATCACGCCAGGCGTGGTGGTGCACGCTTGTAATCCCAGTGCTTGGGAGACTGAGACAGGAGGATCACAGGTTCGCAGTCAGCCTCAGCTACTTAGCGAGTCCCTCCATAACTTAGTGAGACCCTGTTTCAAAATAAAGAATAAAAAATAGGGCTGGGGGTATAGCTCAGAGGTAGAATGCCCCTGGGTTCAATTCCTAGTTCCGCAAAAAAAGAAAAAAAAAAAAAGAAGAACCAGATCAGCATGGCTCCTGCTCAACTTGCTTGGATGCAGGAGCCTGACGCCTTCTCCCCGAATCTGCAGGAAACCTCCTGTTATTGCTGTAAGTCACCAGGACCTCAACATCTCACAGCCCCAGGCACAGGTCAGCTCCAATTTTAATTCCACATCCTCTATATCCATGGTCTCTACTACTGCTGCCTGATGCGAACATGGCCTCCCCCAAGGCCACCCTGAGCCCTCGGGACTCCAGAGCCACCCTGTGCCTGGCACAACTCCACCCTCTTTCTGCATACCCCTTGTCATCAGGGCCCAGGGCCCCCACAGTCCTCAGCCTCTCTCTCAAGCCCTATTTCTCAGATGGAAACTTGACTCTCAGGCCAGGCAGGGTCACACAGGGCTCTTACCGACTCTCCTGCCCATCCCCAGCACCACAGCAAGAGCTCTTTTATTCAGTCCAAAAGTCTCCAGGCAAATTACTGCCCATCAGTTCCACACACAGCTAAATCCGCAATTCCATTTGCACCTGGAGACACCCTGCTAGAGCCGGCACACTGCCAGTGTGCACAAATGGGAGGCTCAGAGGGAGCTACGAAGCAGAAACAGGCATGTGAAAGGGGAGGGGGCAAAGTTCTAGTGTGTGCGTCTTTTAAATTGTCTTTTGATGATGTGATAAGTCCTTTTTAAAAAAAAAAGGGGGGGGAATATCAAGCCAACCTTAAAAAGGGAAAGAGTTGTAAAAGGCTCAAAATCCACAACAAGAGCAACTTGGAAGGCCTCCTGTGCCCTGACTCTGATGACAGTGGAGGGACACAGGCTACCTGGGAAGATGTACCTGGATGCCTGAGAGTTTTTTATGTCATAATTTAGCCACCAGATGGGGGTCCCCCTCCTCCTTCCCCACCGGTCCTGGATCACGGCCGGGCTGATGGTCTGGATCTGTCTCGGAGGGTCAGCTCTCTTTTCATGGGAGTGAGAGACAGGGAGAACAACACTGGTGGGCATGGCTCCACAGGAAGTATAGGAGCAGGTGTGTGAAAAGTGGAGAGTCTGGCAGAGGCTCCAGAGGTGCCTGCTGGCTCTCCTGGACCCCCAAAGCCATCTACCCCCTTCAGTGGTGCTCCTTCCCTTCAGGGCTGGTGCTCCAGGGAAGTGAGTGTGAAAACTCAAGTGTTCCTTCCCAGCACCCTCCACAGGCAAATCAGGGAAGGCCTGGAGTTCCGATTGTGTGCAAGAGGCAAAAGAACCACTGGGGTGGGTGAGAGGGGGTGCTCGGCATAGTCTGCCCCTTGCTTGGGTCCTTGCGACATATCTGCTGGGGGCACTGTGGGCAGCTTGGAGTCTTGTTCTCCCCCCTCTCCCCACTCCCTCAGCTTCTGGTCTGTCCTGCCAGTCCTAATTCCTATGTGCATCCTGAACTTGACTCCTTCTCCCACTCCACAGCCGCCTTCAGTGGGCCAGTGCCCTCGGCTGCCACTGAACTCTTGTCTCCCTGTGTCTGCTCTGAGCCTTCCCACACATTCTCTCCCCACACACACTCTCTCCCACAGAATGATCTTTTATGACACAAGTAGGATCTGTCACTTCCTGCTTCAAACTCCTGAATGGTTCCCCATTGTAATTAGATCGAATTCCCGGTTCCTAACTCTGAACCAAGGTCTTGCTACACAGAGGAGCGTCCCTGGGGACCAACAGCTTGGACTGTACCCGGGAGACTGTTGGAAATGCCACATCTCAGGTGTCATCCCAGATCTTCTGTATCAAAATCTGTGGGCTGTGTGCACATGGCAGTTTGAGAAACGCTAGCCTCAGGGACTCGCCGCAATCCACCAGCCTGTCCCTTTAACGTCACTTAGGACCAACACATTGTAGACTCAGAAGGCCTCTTTAAGCCCCAACTAAAGGGCCCCCTGCCCAAGTCACTACTACTTTATTCCTCTGTGTTACTTTCTTCAAAGCATGCATGTCCACCAGTGAGATCATTATTACGTCCCTGCATCACTATCTTCACACGGGAATGTAAGCTTTGTGAGAGTGGGCCCCAGCCAGTCCTGCTCACCACCTTCTCCCTGAGCCCACAACAGTCCCTAGAAAGCAGGAGGGACCCAGTCAGTCCACACACAAGTCCCAGGCCTAAGCAAAGTGCCCGGGCCCTCCCAGAGTTGATTGTAGGCCCAGGGGGACCTGTCAGTCACATGTGAGAGTTCGTTCAAAATTCAGGATCTAAATACAAATGAGAAATGCACCCATCCCCCAAGTTCATGTGGTCATAAAATAAAAAGGAGAGGGAGGTGCCCAGTGGCCCAGGGAAGGAACGTGTGGGGAAGGGGTCCCCCAAGAACATAGGGCTACCAGTGGGAATGGGGCCTTGCCCATGTGGGGCTCCTGGTGATGGTCTGGCTCCTTCTCACATGGTGGGAACAGTTAATCAGTCTCCAAAGATTAAAAAGATCAGGGACCGGTGTTTGTCATCTTAGCCTAGATGGAGACAAGGTGGGGGGAGAAACAATACCCTTTATTGTGGAGCCATGGTTCTCAAAGTGTGTTCCCTGGACCAACGGCAGCAGCTGGTCCCATTGATGGGGAACTTGTTAGAAATGCAGTGTTCCAGGACACATCTGGACAAAGAAAGTCTGGGAAGCAGACTGTGTTTTAACAGACCGTCCAGGTGCATCTGATGTATGCTAGAGTCTGACAGACTGACCTGACCAAAGTATGTAAATGTCTCTTTAAGTTTTAAAATAATTAATATATTATAGAAAATTTAGAAAATCAGAAAAGTAAAATTAAGGCATCAGTAATTCTACTGCTCAGAAAAAGTCCAATTAATAGTATTAATATTTTCATATATCTTCTGGCAACCTTTTTAAAAAACAAATGTATAATTTTTTACTTTACAAAATTGGAATTATTTTGGACATTATGCTGCTTTTATCACAGCATTTTATCTTTGAGCTAATCATTCATAGAAAATCTCATTTTAATGGCTACATAATATTCACTCACGTTAATGTACTATAATAGCTATATATTTAGGTGGTTTTCTATTTCCCCTAATATAAATGACATGAGAGTTAACATTCTGGCTCATAAACTCTGATTATTTTCTTAGAATGAAATGCTAGAAGAGAAAGGACAAGTCGAAGGCTGAATATTTTGGGTTTCTTAATGAACATTTTACTTTTACTTTTAAGAAAAATTTAAAACATATGTACATATTTGCAGCACATATGGCAAAAAGAGTTCATGTATTAGCCCTAGAAGAAGAGCTTCCATAAGCTTCAAAGAAAGTTCTACATGTCAGGGCCACAACAGGGGGAAAGGAAGTGACATTTCAGGAATATGGGATTACATGTGGCAAATGACCAGTTCACATAACAAAAAAGGTTGAACCTTATTACTAGTGAAAAAACTCAAGTTAAAACTCCAAGACATCATTTTTTTAATGCATCAATTTCACAGAGCTTTGCAAAAAAATTTTTTTAATAGCAGGGCTGGCAAGTAAAGATGCAGTGAAATGGATATGCTTTTCCATCTCTTCTGAAAGGAATATAAATTGGTACCACCATTCTGGAGAGCGATGTGGTGTGTTTTACTAAAGACTGGTTCCACTCAGTTCATTAGCTGCCATAAACGGCCATTCATAGAGCAGTGTTCTGGGACCGGGATGTGTGTGGTTGTACGGTAAACCGAGCCACCTCCAACCCAGACATAAGGTAGTCCAGGCACTGTTTTAAGTGCTTCACTTGTATTAACTTATTGAACCTTCACACCATCCAGTCAGGGAGGATTTATTATTCCCATTCTATAGGTGACAAAACGAGGCCAGAGAGGCCAAGTAGGGCACACAGCAAGAAAGTGGCCAAGCTAGGATTTCAGCTCAAGAATTCTCTCTCTCACACACCCATGCTCTAACCCTGGGGCGAACTGCCTTCCAATAATGGCAGAAACCGAAGGACAGAGAGGTTAGTTAAGCCACCCTCACCAGGCCGCCCAAGACTGAAGGGCTTTCTCTTGTCTCTGAGCACGGCATTCACTCATCCTCTTCCTTACCCGCCATCCGCTGACCTTGGCTGTAGATTCTAGTCTGTCCTGCCTCCAAGACACTCTTTGTTTTGAAGCATCTAAATTTCAGATAATGGTAAGAAAGATATATGGTTTATGAAAAGCAGAAAACTCTCTTTGTCTTTAGAGGGACTGGTGTATGCTGGTGTATACGGTTCTGCCTGGAAGCTTCTAAGGCTATTGATTTCTTGGAGTGGGGGCAGCAGCTGGCCACGTTACCAGCCCATGCCCATCCCCCACTTGCATTGCTGGAACATTCAGAGAGGTACAAATGAAGTGCCCTGTCAGGCCACAGCTTTTCCTCAGGGCCCAGGCGCATGCTAGTGCTCAGGAGATAGACAAGCATTAGCAAGCGGAGCCCCTGGCCCTGAGGAGTGTGAGGCCCTTTGGGGCAGCGCAGACCCACGCTTACCATGTGACAGGAGTGGAACAACAGTCTCTGCTCTTTCTCCACCCAGACTCCGTGGCTTTTGGTAGAATAGACAAGGGAGGGATTCCTGGAGGAGCTGTACCATCGACTGGCCTTGAAGGATTTCAACAGCCATGAATGAGGAAAGACAGAAGCAAGCACACAGGGCGGTAGGCTCAGACGTCCTCAGAAAGCACCAATCAGGTTGGCTGGACCCAGAGTCCTGTGCAGGGAGAAGCAGGACCCAGCCAGAAATACAGGTGGAAGTTTCTCGTTGCAGGCTGAGGCATGTGGGCTGCGATGTCTCCTCTTTCCAGCACAGCCTGTGAGCGGGCATAGGACCTGCTGAAGGTTCAGTGTGTGTGTGTGTGTGTGTGTGTGTGTGTGTGTGTTAGTTACTGGGGATTGAATCCATAGGCATTCTACCTCTGACCTACACTGAGCTATTATTTACATTTTTTATTCAAAATAAATTTTTTATTTTCAAACAGGGTCTCACTAAGTTGTGAGGGCCTCACTATAAGTTCCTGAGGCTGGCCATGAAACTGTGATCCTCCTGTCTCAACCTCCCAAGTACTGGGATTACAAGTGTGCATCACCACACCTGGCTGTATATAGGAATATTTGTTATATATACATATATATTTATACATATATGTATTTTTTGAGAGAGAGACTGTGAATAATAATAATAATAATAATAATAAAATGCCAAGTTGGGCGTGGTGGCACATGCTTGTAATACCAGTACTTGGGAGGTTGAGACCAGAGGATTCAGGTTCATGGCCAGCCTCAGCTACTTAGCGAGGCCCTCTGCAACTTAGCAAGACCCTATTTCAAAATAAAGAATAAAAAATAGGGCTGGAGGGTGTAGCTCGGAGGTAAAATGCCCCTAGGTTCAATCCCCAGTACTGCAATAAATAAATAAATAAATAAATAAATAAACAAACAAACAAACAAACAAACAATAAAATGCCTGTGAACCCATATCTCAGTTTAAGAAATAGAACCAGAAGTACTAAATAGTAACTGAAGCCACTGACGCTCCTTGGTTCCTCCTCCATGGCCCCCTCCCTTTCTCCCAGAAATATTCACTGTGGTGAATTGTGTGGGTATCATTCCTTGCTTTTCCTGATGATTTTACCTCTTATGTAGGACTATTTTTATGGTTCCTCAAAATGAAATTATTATGTGACCCAGATATTCCACTTCTAGATATATACCCCAAAGAATTGAAAACAGGAACTCAAACAAATACTTGTTTAAAAATGTTCATTGCAACATTATTTCCAATAGGCAAAGGGTAAGACAACCCAAGTATCCATTAACAGATGAACAAAGTATTATATATAAGTAACATATTACATATTTATGAATACATATATGAATATTATTCAGCCATAGAAAGAAGTTTTGATACATGCTTAATGTGGATGAACCTTGAAAACATTTGCTAAGTAAAGAAGTCAGTTCACAAAAGGACAAATATGATGTGATCCCATGTATATGAAATAGAATTTTGTGCTATATATATTTATCAATAGTTTTGCCAGTCCTTGAACATTACACAAATGAAGTTAAATTGTATTCTTCTTCAACTAGCTTTCCTCATTCAGCATTGTTTCTATAATTCATCAGTGCTGAAGCAGCGGCTATAGTTGACCTGTTTTCACCACTGAATAGTATTCCACAGTGTGGCCATAATCTGTTCAATTTTTTGGTCAGAAATGTTGGAGATGTCCCAGGGTTTTTGCTTTTAAAAACAGTGCCTGTTGGAACATTTGTTTGCCTGTCTCCCAGAGCACTTGTCCAAGAGTTTCTCTACTGTGTCTGTAGGAGTCGGGTTGCCAGGTCAGAGGGCGGATGCATGTTCGACATCATAAAATAATGTGAAAATGTTTTCCAAAAGGCTGTACCCATTGCCACTCTCCCAGCTGTCCATTAGTTCCCTGTTACTTCATGTCCTCACCAAGAGTGTCAGATCTTCTTTTGAGCTCCCTATCTGCCCTACTGCCACCTGTAAATCAACACCCATACCCAACATGACGGTGGCCTCAGTCAAGCACAGAGCTATGCTTCTAGCTCACCAAGTGATCCCAGGATCTCAAAAGTGGAAAGGCCTTTCATGGGACAATCTAACCTTCAAACAAGCACAGACAAGTAAGCGGAGACCCAGAGTGAAGTGGGCTTGGCCATAGTCTCCCAGCAGATCCCAGGCCCCTGTCCAGGGTGCTTTCACCAGTCGCCATGTGTGCCAGTGAGCAGCCTGCTTCCTGGAGTATGCCCGCCCTGCTGATGGGGACAGGAGCCTCCCCCACAGGCAGCAAGCAGGGTTGTCCTTACTGACACGGCCGAGACTGTGTTTACATCACCAGCAGCCAGAAAGCCCCTTGAGATGGAATCTGTGTTGGAGGCTGGGTTTGAGGATGAGTTCATCATCTACACATGTTCTGTTCCTAAGACCCTGGAAGAAATACCAGACCTGCAGCTTGTCTTGGCTTTCCCCTTGACTTTGAGCCAAATGAAAATGGCCACACCCTAGACCAGGAGATTACCCCAGATGAGGGCTGATGGCCTGGCCCCACTGGGGCACCTCCTGCCCTATTCTCTCCTGCCACCCTTTGAACACAGTGAGATTCAGGGGAGGGGCTCCAGCCCAAGCAGGTCCAGAAACCAATTTAGCTTCAATTACCCTTTTTGAGTTTATCTTGCTTCTTCCTTGGCTTTCCCAGTAACTAACCATGATGGGTCTTCCTTGCATTGGGTGTAGTTCCACTTTTTCATGTTCATCCACAACCCTAAGAAGAGAGGAAGAGTTATCTTCACTTAGCAGATGAGATAACTGAGTCTTGGAGGGAATTTCTGCAATTGGTGTCACAGATGAGTCTACTGGCAGCAGGCAGGTCCAGGGACTGTTCCCCTTGTCACCTTTCTGTCTACATCAACATGCCATTCATAAAACAGTAGGTAGGACACCCTCAGGATTCCTCAAGAATTATTATCCTATTAATGTAGGACTGTGTATGGGAAGGTTTCCCTGTGATGGGTGCTCAAAGTTAGGTGCTTAGTTCATGCAGCCTGGTGTTGTCTGCAGACAAGCCTGCATCGCTCTCCCTGAAGCACTGGGACCATGGTAACCCCTAAGCATTTGCCAGACCACACAATTATTAAGCCCAAAACCTTTTTCATTGAAATACACATTTTATAATGAGAAATTTAAACAACAAGAAAAGAGAAAAACAATCCCACTATTTAAAAGTGTAATACTTGATCCTCTGGTAGATAGTGTTACTTTCAATAACTTTTTCTTTCAGTGAACTCAAATGCACACATAATGAACACTTTGTAAACTTTTGTGCAAAAACAAGTGTACACACACATATGCACCTTGCAAACTTTTTTTCTCAACCATATATATTTCTTCTTTTCCTGTAAAAAGTATACTCAATTTTAAGCTTTTTTTAATTTATAAAAATAAAAATAATGAAACTTTTTAAATTTAATTTACATGTCCATTGTAAAGAAGAAGAAAGGGAAAGAGGGTAGGACAGGCAAAAGAAGAACATTAAAAGAAGAACATTAAACTACTGTAATTTTCCCACTGAGCATTATTACTATAAATGTATATTGCTCCAAACATTTTTATGAACATATATTTGTTAAAGAAATTGGGCAAATTGGGATTATTTTGCACATACTTTTTGTACATGTGTCAACATAGCATATTTCCATATAGTAAAGTACATAACTATATTATTTTAATGGGTACAAGTTATTTCATTGTATAAATGGACAATCTCATACTTTATATTTAACTAATATGCTGTTTTGTTGGACATTTAAATTTTTTTCCACAGCATAACAATACTGCCATTAATATTATGTAACAGAACCATTGCACCTACTTAACTATTTGGATAAACAACTAGATGTGAAATTGCTGGCTCAAAGAGAATATACATAATAATTTTAGGGTCCTAAATTGCCTAACAGAACTCCTTTGACAAAGTTGATCTCCAAACACGAATGAGCAAGAGTAACCAGTCCACAAGGAGGCCCCAGACTCAAGCCCCTGACTTGGCTAAGCTGCCTCTGGGGCCCCCCATCACAAGTACTTTTGAGTACATCTAAGGGATCTTTTAAAGTTTCCTATATTCACTTTTTACATTTAAAATTAATTGTTCATTTCACAAATAGTATATGAATTCATTCTGCTTCTTAGAAAATAACTGAAGCATAATAACTGAGTCCTCCCTGACATTTTCCCTAATCCAGATATTTCACTTTGCATGCATGTGGGACTACGATGATTTGTTGAACTTGAGGTTGTTTTTTATTCTGAGTCAAGCCCACAGACGTTGCTCAAGCACGCATGCTAGGACTGCAGGAGGGGCTGGGAACACAGGCACTGGGACTGCAGGTGGCTGGGGAGACAGAAACTGAGGCCCGCAAGCAGTCCAGGGTGGAACCAGCATTCACGGAAGGAATCCTCTTGCACCTCGATGGCATCCAGCATTGGAGGCTGGGTTGCTCCCCAGATGGTTCAGATGGTCCTTGGCACGGCTGTAAGTGTTAGAATGTTATTACACAAAACCCAAACCAAACCTCCACGTGACCTATGCATTGATCACAGGTCTGTCTGCTGGAATAAGCCTAATTTCTCCCTGACAGCTCCATCACATTGCCCACAGCAGCTTACTGTGCCACTCCTCTCTCTATGACCTCCCGGATTGTCCCTCAGGATGTGGTTCTGGTCACCTCCCCATCCTGGGCCCCCTACTTTCCCCCCTCCTCCCTTCCCCTTTTCCCAGGACAGGGTCAGCTGGCACAGGTACATCTCAGCCTCAGCTGAGTTCTGGGCAAAGAATGGCTGTTGGCTAGATGTTGCAGTCCTCCCATTGCCCTGGAGAAGAGATACATCCAGATCCGTGTGTTCTACGAAGGCCAAGTGATGACGTGAATTAAATCTCAGGGGTCCTGATGAGAAAAGAGTGATTAAGAATTATAATTAATAATTTGATACAGACAGGGAGCCTGGCAGCGAGGAGTCGCCTGGAACAACCGTTCCATGGTTTTGCCTCCTGGCTTATGCCTTTCTCTAGATGCACTAATCAGTTAATTAGTTCCCTAAAGGAACAGCTGAGCTGGCATGGTGGCACACACCTGTAATCCCAGTACTTGGGAGGCTGAGAAAGGAGGATAGCAGTTTCTTGGCCAGCAATTTAGTGAGGCCCTCTGCAACTGAGTGAGACCCTGTTTCAAAAATAAAAAGAATAAAATAGGACTGGGGGTGTAGGTCAGAGGTAGAATGCCCCGGGTTCCATCCCCAGTACCACAAAAGAAAAAAATAAGATGCTTAGGCGTGTAGGACAGGCTGGATAAGAAGTGCTCGCAAAGGAGAGACCTCTGGAGTGCTGCTCTTCACACTAGGTGAGGGGACCCCACAGGGCCAGAGCCTGGACAGTAAACACAGATGTGGTCAAGGAAGTCTCAAGGGGAAGTCAAGGGTGGGGGGCTTAATGAGAATGTTCCATCCTCTGATCAGTGTGCATCAGTATGTAAAACACACACACAAAAACGATAGCTCTGCATTCCTGGGAGAAGACAACACTATGCCCATGGATGATGATGATGATGATGATGATGATGATGATGATTATGATTCAATAGTGCAGTACAGTATTGTCTTAGTCAGTTTTCCATCACTGTGACAAAATACCTGAGATAAACTTTTATGGAGAAAAGGTTTGCTTAGGCGCACAGTTTCAGAGCTTTCAGTCCACAGTCAGTTGTCTCCATTGATTTGGGGCCTGAGGCAAAACATCGTGGTGGGAGCACATGAAGGAGCAAAGATGCTCACCTCAGGGCTTCCAGGAAGCAAAGAGAGACACAGGAAAGGGCCAGGGTCACACTATCCCCTTAAGGGCGTGACCCCAGTGACCAAACTTCCTCCCACTAGGCCCTACTTTCCTAAAGTACCATAGACTGGTGACCAAACCTTCACACATGGTCTTTGGGGGCCACTTGCAAACCTTAGCAGCTGAGCTGAAATTAAAGACATGTGGTCTCTAGTGCCCCCTACTTTCGTGCATTGCAGCAGCTTCACCTCTCTGGGCCTCTTCTCCTAGTCTGTGAAATGAGCCCTCCTTCCAGCCTTGCAGGTCCTGTGGGCTGATTGCTTGGTCCCCTTTAGCACACAGCTTCCTCTAAGGCCCATCACTGCTGCTGGTCAGGTCCACAGAACTCCGGGGAATGGAAAGGCACCAGGCTCCCAGCACCGGGGTGAGTTGTGCCTGCTTATGGCTTAGTCACTACTCATTAATGCATATGCACAAGAAGTACTTCTTTTTAAAAAAAATATAGAACTTTTTCCTTTTAATAAATAACATTTATTTGTGTCTGTTAATAGTAAGATATTCTCATGCTGCAACATTTAGAAGATATACAACAGCAGCAGGCCTTTGCAGCGCCTCCTCCCCTCCCTCCTCCCAGGCCCTGCCTCCAGCAGCCTCGTTCATCACTTGGCTGTGTTTTCTCCCACTTACCTCTCCACGCCTGCATTGTTTTGGGTGTTTATTGCAACACATTAATGATTCTACTGTTTACAAATCTGTCTCCCACTTTTTCACTCATCTTTGTAAGCATTTTCACAAGCAGGGTTTTTCAGGGCAGAAGTCACCAGGGATCTTTCCAGATCTAGGAAGGGAAGAGGGGGGCGGTCAAGTGCCAGGTGTGAAAATTGGAAACCTGAAGGTGGAGCAGGGCTGGTCTGGGAGGGGGTCCCTCTGGGGGAGGATGGGTACTGCAGGACTTGCGTCCCCTTGGCCCCTTGCTTTCTCCCCTGGGCCTCTAGTAGACTCCTGACAGCCCACCCACCCCACCCCACCTGGCTGAGGACCATGCCCCTGCCCTCCCTCCCCACACACACACCAGGGCCTCCCCTGCCCTGTGTAGTCTTTCTCTCTTCCTTCTTCCCTCTCCAAGTCTCCTCCCCCAGAAGTCTCCCCACTCCTGCCTGCTTCTGGCTGCACCCACCCTCCATGCTCCCCTCTCTCTACTTTTTTATACAGAGTTCCAGAGACATTTAACTCGTAATCCATGGGTCCCAAAGAGCAGAAAAGATGTGGCGAGGCAGGACAGGGAACAGGAAATCGGCTTAGAAAGTTTGGTCCCCAGGGTGCACTTGGGGGCTCCTCCTGAGCCTCTCCAGGAGTGCTCCCTACCTTTGGCCACTGCTCCCCTAGCCAGGCCTTCCTGCCTCTCCCTCTGACTCTGCCCTCCCCCCGCAGGTACCAGGCTTGAGAACATGCCCCTCACCCTGTGTCTTGGTCCCTGTGACTTATTCCTGTCAACTTAGCCTGGTTCCTGCAGCTGTTTATCCCCACTTTCCTACTCTAGGCTTCCCCTGAGTGAGAAAAGTCCAGGTCCTGGAGTCTTGTGACCCTCCACATCAGCCTGCTGCTGCTGTTCTGAGACCCTTCTTCACCCCTGGGGGCCCAAGGGTGGATAGAGCACAGGCTCTGGAAGCAGACACCTGTGACCACAAGCAATTTCCTCTATGCCACTCAAAGCAATTACTCTCTAACAGTGGAATTTCACAAGCTCTGACAAATATTTGAGAAGGTTTTGTCTTCATGATGGGAAGAGAAACAGGTGTCATTGGGCTGAATATAAATCCAAACCCTGGGAACCTTGCTCCTCTCTGGATGGCGACCTGGTGGCAGGCAGCTTGTCCTTTGCTTCACCAGGTACCAGTGGCGTTATCCTAGGCTCCAGCCTAGCACCTGAGCCAGGCCCATGCCTGAGCTCTAGGGACGACCCCAGATCATTCTTATGTGAAAACGTCCCCCAGGGGGAAAGGATGCTGTTGGATGGTTCCCACATGGGATTGCTTCCCCAGAGTGGCCTGCGATGAGGTCAGCCTGCCCAGACAGGGGGCCTCTGGCCTCCACCCAAGCCTGCTTATCTCCAGAAACATCTCCTCCTGGACACCCTTTCCCTCAGGCCTCCTGGGAGTGTTGGTGACCTTCAGGGACCTTTTCTCCCAGCCCACTGTGCAAACTTCTCCTGGCTTTGCAATGTCAGCGCCTTTGTTGGATTCTCAGCCCTTCTCCCACCTCTCCTCTCCTTCCTCCTCCTGACCCTCCTCCCACCTCTCTTCTCCTTCCTCCTTCTGGGCCCTTCTTTCTCAGCCCCCACCCCCATACTTTCTGCCCTCCTCCCATCCCTCCTCTGCTGTTAATCTTCTTGCCCTCCTCCTCAACCTTCCCCAGCCCTGCTCCCTCCTGTCCTCCTCCCTAACCTTCCCAACATCCCTCCCTCTTCTGATCCCTCCCCCACCCTTCCCCCTCTCAGGCCTCTCCAACATTCTCCTGGCCTCCCTCCTCCCCTCCTTCTCTTCTATCCCTTAGGTAAACTTGCATCCTGACATTGAAATCGCTCCTCTTTTCCTGGTTCAGCTGAGGCTCTGATTCCAACCCTGTATCAGCTATATCCTCCAAGCAGACAGTTTCAGGCAGTCCAAGGCTTGCTGGGCTGCTTTGTTCAATCGGTTCACCTCCTCCCTCGCCCCTCCCTGAAGCTGGGATTGCAGGGCGTCTCACCCCCACTGCTCTTCCCTCCCTGCTCCAGATCTTCTTCCTGAGTCCTTCCTCATGCCAGGATGGTTCTGTTCCAAGCTGGTGGGTTTCAGGACTGAACCCACACCCATCTCCACAGTATCCTCGGGGGATATTTTTAAGCAGCTTTATAGAGGTATAATTGATGCACAATAAATCTCCCATGTTTAAAATGTAGTTTGATAGGTTTTGGCACATGGAGACACCCAGGAAACCAGAGTACAACCAGATAGTGAACTAAGCCAGCACCCTGCTGACCACCCGCCTCTGCACTCCTCTGCTCCCGGCCCAGCCTGGGCAATAGTTTTAAATCCATTTCTCCTTTAGCATTTTTACTTTCTTGCTTATACTATCATCTTATCTCCCTCTTACTAACCCTCTCACTCCAGCAAGGTTTAGGCCCCTTGTTTCTTAAGACAGCTGGCCACCTCCTGGCGGGACCTGCCTGCAGGGCTGCATACCAGCCTGTGCACATGTCTGGGACGCTCTGGTAGATATTGCCCTCTCCCCTTGTTTTTCTCTCTCTCTTTTTTTTCTTTTTTCTTTTCTCCCTTTATTTTATTTTTTTATTTTTTGGCCACTTTTGGAATGTAAGGTCCCCAGTATACCAGTGTAAGTTTATACCACCTGGGGAGGAAGGGGCTTGTGGGGGCTTTGTGAAGGTAGAGACTGGAAGGAAAGGGGGGTCCAGCCAGAGAGCAGGGGGAGGCTAAGGAAGGATACACTGAGCCAGAAACATCCAGCCCCTCCCAGTGTGGTGCAGGGACAGCCACCAAGACCAGGGTGGAGTGGCAGAAGCCAGCAGCTCTCAGTGGCCCTGGTCCCTGCCCTGTGCCTGCCTGGCACTCCTCACCTATCAGCCTTGCAGTGGTGAAACATTTCCCATTTGTTCGCAGCCTGGCTCAGTCACAGGATGTGTTATCAGGATCTTTAATAATAGTTGTAGTATTTGGTTCTAAAATATGAAACCACTGAAAGGCTATTCCAAAGGGCTTCTTAATTTGGCACACCTTTCTAATTAGCATTTAGAGTAGGGTAAGACACAGGATGCCAGGTGATGGTCCTTTGGCTCCAGCTCCTTACAACCAGCAAGCCTGAGAGCATGTTCTTACATTTTACAAATTTTGTGAACCAGTTGTTTGCGCAGCCATCCTGGAAATCGTCCTTACTTGGAGTCTTTAGGCCCCTGAAATCAGCACATTTTGTACCACAGGGATCACCCTACCACCAGCAGCATACACACACACCCCTTTTATCAGGCGGTTAAGCTTTAACTTGCACACCAGGATCAGGGCTAGAAAAACTCTGAGCTCACCAGGGCCGGCACCACACGACTACCCTGAGCTCTCCCCTTCCACCCTGAGCTGTCCCCTTCCAGGGGCATTTGGGGAAGTCTGTAAGGGGTATGTTTGAGTTATCCCACCACTGGGGGGCACTTCTGGTATTAAGTGACCCAGTTCATGCCCCCCAATTCCAGTCCACATGCTCCCAAGGTATTGCCCCTGAGATGCACTGGTGCCTCTGTGGAGAAGCACTGAGGGTCTTTGCCAAGTCTTGACTTTGTCAATGAAACTCAGAGTCTGATTCAATTTGGTCAGAGTGTACCAGGCACCACAAGCGGGGTGACAAAGATGACCCCACTCAGCGCTGCCTTCCTGTAGGCATCATTTGGCTGTTTGAAGTCTACAGTGGGCACAGGAACGAAGGTTACCCATATCTGGAGTCCCATTCCTTTCTCTTCCCCCATCAGCAGAATTGGGGGCCAAGAAGGTACCCCTCTCTGAGTGCAGAGAGGACAAAAAAGAGGCTGGAAACAGCCTCTGCAGCACTCTGGACAGGGCTTGGTCTGTGAGGTGAGCCTTCCTGTTGAAGCGCATCCCCTACAGGGCTGCAGAGGTATGTTTTCAGCTGCTGGAAACACTGGGGGAGTTGGCTGGTAGCAGAGGTCAGGCCAGAATTATCCTGAAACAGCTGGACATGGCCTCCTCTCCTATAAGGCCCATGCCCAGCACCTCAGGGTGGCCTGCCCAGGCCCTGGGAGGCACTGCACAGTGCACCCACGCCTGCTAAGCTGGCTCCCTGTACTTTGTACCACTTCCTGTCCTGCTTGGAAAATGGACCACCAAGGAAACCTGGAGCTGCCTGATGTAAGAGTCTGACTTAGGAGGGCATTTAGCTCCCTGTGTGGGTTGCTGCTCTTGTGTCCTCATAGCAAAGGAGGAGAAGGAGGAGGAGGGGGGGGAGGGGAGGAAGAGGACAGCATCTTCTCTTACAACGAACAATTACCAAGTGCCTCCTATATGCTTCTGCTGCCAGGTACTTGCTGGAGAGGAGAGAGAGAGAAAAAGAGAGAAAGACAGAGAGAGAGAGAGAGAGAGAGAGACAGAGAGAGAGAGAGAGAGACAGAGACAGAGGAGAGAGAGAGAAGACAGATAAGATAGATAGAGATATCTCTGTATAAATATCTATATAATTTATTTAGGATGATACAGATATAGATGCAGATATAAGTGAGAGTTCTCATGATATGCAATATACTCATTAAAAGTATGCAGTTTGAAGTTCTTAATATATTCACAGAGCTGTGCCCTATTTTATTTTTTATTTTGAAGCAGAGTCTCACTAAGTTTGGAGGGCCTCATTAAGTTGCTGAGGCTGACCATGAACCAGCGATCCTCCTGTATCAGCCTCCCAAGTACTGGGATTACTGGTGTGTGCTACCACACCCGGCCACCACAATAATTTTTAAAAACATATTCATTGCTGGGTGTGGTGGTGCACATCTGTAATCCCATTATTTGGGAGGCTGAGACAGGAAATTCACAGGTTTGAAGCCAGCCTCAGCAACTTAGTGAGACCTTCTTTCCAAATTAAATAGGGTTGGGGGTGCAGCTCGGAGGTAGAATGCCCCTGAGTTCAGTCCCCAGCACCATAAATAAATAATTAAAAACATATTCATCACCTTAGAAAGAAACTCCATACCCATTTCCAGTCACTCCCCAGTTCCTCCAACCTACTTCCCATGCCCACCCCCTCACAATCATTCATCTACTTTTTGTCTCTCTAGACTGGCCTATTCTGGATATTTCATAAAAATGGAATCATATAATAAGTGGTCCTTTGTGACTGGCTTCTTTAACTTACCATAATGATTTCAGGGCTCATCATGATATAGCATGTACCAGTACTTCATTCCTTTTGATTGTCAAATAATATTCCATTGTACTGATCTACCACATTTTATCTATTCATCAGTTGATGGGCATTAGCTTCGTTTCTGCTTTGGGGCTCTTATGAATAAAGCTACTATGAACACTCATGTGCAGGTGTCATGTGGGTGAATGTCTTCATTTCCCCGGTGTATATGCAAGAGTGGAATTGCTCAGTCATACAACTCTACCTTGCATATATTTTTACCAGCTTGCCAAGGAAGCTGTCATTGTCCCTGTTTTACAAATAAAGAAAATTAAGACTCCTAAAGGTAAATAAATTGCCCAAGACCACGGAGCAGGGGAATTGCTGCAGTAGGATTCCTACCTGTGTTATCTGACTCTCTCTGGTGTAGCCATCTTTGTGCTGCCCTAGGTCCCAATCTTCTGGCTCTTGGCAAGCCAACAATGACTTATCTCTCAGCCTCCTTTTCTCTCACTCTGTAATCCATGATCCTTTCCTCTTTACCAGTGGTCTTGGTTACTTATCCTGCCCTTGTTGTTTTTCTCTGAATCTTTGTCTTCCTGATGGGGCCATTCCTGGCCTTTCATTTCTCTTGCTGAGAATGTGCTTTTCTGACCTTTATACATCTTGGGCTGATCTATGACCCACTAGGACCCTGGCATTTTCTTCTAATACACATACAACTTGGTCTTCCCTGTCTTCTATTTGCCTTTCCTGCCTCCCTTCTTTATAAATTTAATCAGTTGAATTGGATTCTGATAGAGTTTAAAACCAAACAATGGAACTGTGAATTGATACCCTTTTTTTGAAGGGCTGGCATCCCTTCTCCACATGCTCCTTCTTCATGTATTTTTTTGCAGATTTAGTGAAGGGAGTGGGCTGCACCCATGTGAGATAGTAAATACACTATAGCCATAGGCCCTCACGAAGTGGCCATCCACCTTCATCCTCCACATTGAGCCATTGTCCCCTTTGATACAAGCAAACCTTCAGGCAACCTCAACCCATTTCCTTGTTTTGATGACCCTTCTCCATTTCATCTTTGGTAAAAAAAAAAAAAAAAAAAAATATATATATATATATATATATACACAAAATATATATAAATATATATTTTTTGCTTTTTATATATATTTATATATATTTTGCTTTTATATATCATATATAAAAGCAAGGCTCCAAAAGGTAAATAAATTGCCTAAGACCATGGAGCAAGGGAGTTGCTTCAGCAACTTTATATATATATGAAAAAGCCTTGCATGCATATATATATATATTAGCTACCAAGGATTCCTCTTTCATAGGTAATCAAGCCCTGTCTACTTTCTCAAGAAGGCTAGGTTGGCTATTCCTTTCAGCCAGTGTTAGTTGAACATCTGTTTACCAGAATGAGGGCATTGTGCCTTATGGCTAATGCATATCATTTTGATGTACTATGACTAGTTTACTGTTGTTACCTCTTGATCTCCTTGCATAAAGTCATTCCAGGATGATCTTCAGTGCTTCCATGTCACAAACTGTCCGTGTCAGAAGCTTCTTTCCTATAAAAGTTGGTTTTTTAAAAACTGTCTTTTCAAGACGAATGTCTTAATTTGTTATCTTTTTACAAAATGTTGACATGTTTCTCTATGTGAGGAGGATCTGGTATCAGAGAGGCAGGTTGGTTACCAGGGACCTGCCCTGTTCCCAGCTAGGATGGTTCCAGTCCCCAGCCTCCCCTTCTAGCAGGGCCCTCCTCCCTCTCCTTCCCAGACATGCTCATCTGCATCCTCCTTCCAGGTTCTGACTTGATTTGCGACCTTGTTTTCCAAAGGCAAGCCTGCCTCCCCTCCCCCATTCCCCACTAGGTTGCTTCCGCCTCCATTACCAAACCCTGTGACAAGAAATGCGGCCCCCTTATTAAAATAATGTAATGTCTAACTAAAATAGAAACCCCAGATAACAGTTTTTGATGTTTTAATGACTGGGCTCATTAGACAGACTTCCCACTTAAAGTGTCTGTCTAGCAATTAAGGCTAAAAAAATCATAAATGATGACCACACCTTTTGTGGCTTAATGGTTACTCTGAAGGCTGGTCTTATTATCTCGGCGATACAGTCTGTGATAAAAAAGAATTTAAGATACTCTCCCAAGATTTATTCCCCCATTAGCAAGCTGGAGGAGGAAGGTTAAGAGTACTCTTAAGGTCAGAACTGGAAAGGGAGCGAGTGAATAATAAGATGCCTAGAATTTTCCTCCTGCAGAACCAGCCTCCTCCTCACCCCGTGGGGAGGTCCCGCTCACCGAGGGGCTTAACTTTTGCCTGTCACAGGGAAGTCTGTGAATTGTTACTCCAAGTGACCCCAAGCAGTTTATTTAGCTAATTGTCAAGCATGCGGGCTGAACTGTAGAATCACCTACTTCCACATAAATTCTTTCCGGCGCTGATCTGCTGACGCTAGAGGAAAGGGGAGAGGGAGCTCTTGATGAGAAAAACCTGGGAGATGCATCCAGCTTCCCCAAACCAAGACCACAGGAGAGGGAGTGCTGATGGGGGGCAGAGAAGGAAAGCACAAGTGAATCCTTTGTGTTGCCAAGGAAATGGGGCTGTAGGTCCTCTCTGGACAGCTCTAGGCTCAGCCCTCCAGGAAGAAACCTGTCGAGGCTGCAGCCCTGCAGGTTAAAGGAGAAACCGATAATTTTAATGTGAATTGTGTTCAGAACTACATCTTGGGGGGGGGGGGAGTACGTTAAGCCTTTTATTAGGTCTGTCTTTCGTGATAAATGATATTTGTACAACCAACAGAGGCTGTTAAGAGAGCCTATTGTGGAGGGTGGGGAAAGGCTGCCTGTGGATGGATGGACTGGTGACAAACAGCCTCCTTACTGGAGGAGCCAACCCGACGGGACCCCCTGACCCCCATTCCCCACTCAGCCAGCAGGAGTGGTTGGTGGGGGCACCCTGTCAGCTCAGTGTCAGGAGCCACACTCGTTGGCCAACCTGCCCAGTCCCTCAGCTGGATCTGTCACCTGGCAGCCTCTCCTGACCCTCTGGTAGGGCAGGCAGCATGGAGGTCCTCAAGGGGGTGCATAGGGAAGGAGCACTAGGCGGTTGCCAAGTTGAATCTCAGGTCAGAGAGTAAAAGTTCACTTAAACCCCATGTACAGGATGAAGCTGGCGCTTGGAGAGAGCCCATAGTCAGCAGTGGGCATTGGAGTTGCGCTCTTTCAGTGAATCTCATTATTTATTTATTGAGTCTCTCTTTGGTGCCAGGCATTGGTCCAGGACAAACAGTGTGAAAAATGAGAGGGCACACTTCACCTTTTTATTTCTTTGGAGAACACTGGTGCCCCTTCTTAAAACCACTTATCAGAGTGATATTGTCATTGACCACTTGGACTTGCTTGGTAATTAATAAAGCAGTTTATAAACACTCAGATATTCCTGGCAAGTCCTGTGCAAAGGAAAATGTTGTGGTTCCATTTTATTGATGAGGCTGACAGGAATTGTTTGGCATGCAAGTGAGAGTAAACCTCTACCAAACTGGCTTAAGCAAACAATATGTGTTGAGTATCGAGCACAGCGATTTGCCATGTCAGACTCAGATCCCACTGTAACCAAGGCCGGCAAACTCACAACTCAGATTTCTTTGTCTCTTGGCTCTACTTTCCACACAAACTGGCTTTATTCTTAAGTCTACAAAGCTGGCAAGATGGCAGTATCAGAGAATACCTCACAACCTTCCCTAATAAGTCGGATAGGAAAAAAGAGAACACTACTCGCTGGTTGTTTAAGAACAATCCTTAGCTTAGCTCTGGTCGAGTGTGATTGGCTGTCTTATGTCACATGTCTGTCTCTGAACCAATCTCTGTAGCCAGAGAAGAGAGCTCATTAATTGGTGTATATCTAAGTCACATGTTCCATCTACAAGACTGTGTATGGAATCCTTTCCATACCACATGGACCAGAGTGGGAACGAGAGATCCACAAAGGGAAGTCAAGGGCTATAGCTAAAAAGGTGGAATGGAATCCAGGAAGCAAAAGCAAAACAATGTTCCTGAGAGAGGGTGCCCTGGTGACAAAGCCAGGCCTGGAAACCAACACAGTGAGTCCAGCTCTTCCCCGGAGCCCCACAGGGAGCTGGCAAGCAGAGGAGGAACAAGCATCCTAGCTCTGGCCAAGGCCCACTTTTGGATTTGTTTAGTATTCCTTTTATTTTTTTATTTTTATTTCTTTTTTTTTTTTGCGGTACCGGGGATTGAACCCAGGGGCATTCTACCTCCGAGCTACACCCCCGGCCCTATTTTTTACCCTTTATTTTGAAACTGGGTCTCACTAAGTTGTGGAGGGCCTTACTAAGTAGCTGAGGCTGGCCGCGAACCTGGATCCTCCGGTCTCAGCCTCCCAAGTACTGGGATTACAAGCATGCGCCACCATGCCCGGCTAGTATTCCTTTTATAAGTGGAACCCTCTAGAGCTTTCTGAACAGCAGTTAACAAAGGTTTTCTGAGATCCAGAGTCAGCCTGGTAAGAAGTTTTAGGATGACACTAAGGTGAGTCTTGGGTCCATCCTCAAACAGTGACATGGTCATAAGGCTGCTGGTGTCTCCCCTCACACCTGAAGTTCATCCTATCTGTCTCTGTCTGGTGAAGTCCACCCACTGTTCAGGTCTGTGCTCAGAAAGCCCGCTCCTACTGTACTCTTCTGTCCTCTTGCCCTCAGAGACTCTGTAATAGTCAATAGTTTGCAGGGGTTTTGTTTGTTTTTGCCAGTAGACTTTTAGCTTGTCTACTAACTTGGATCAATTGGTAGTGACTGTCTGATCAAGGATTCCAAGGCTTGGTGGGAAGACTGCTGTGATTGATTAGTGATGCCTGCTGAGAGAGGCGACACACATATTAGTTAAGAAGCTTTTGGTTGCAAGTAGAGAACCAACTCGAATTGCTTAAGGTGAAAATTCCACTTATTATTAGGATATAGAGTTTTGTTAGGGGTCTTAAAAGCAGGAAACACACTAAAGCAAGAGACTAGAAGCAGGAAAGCCATGGGTGACCAATTATTTCCTCAATATTTATCTATAGCTCTAGGGCCATGTGCTCTCTCATCTTGGCTTCTTTATCTTTTCCTCTCTGCAGACAAGGTTTCTTTGATTTTTCTTGCACATGATAGAAGGTAGGCATACAAGATCCATGTTTACATGGACACCAGGTCTAGCACAAGTAGAGAAAATCTCAGCTGGCTTGAGTTTAAGTTACATACCCACCTCTGAGCCAAACAACTCTGGAGGGCAGGTGGGGTTCATTAATAACGAGAGAACCCTGTGTGAGGATAGGGGAGACAGTTCTCAAGAAAAGAAGGATTGGACAGATGCTCCAAAAGGAGGTTCCTTTCTATGCGTTGTGTACTTGCTGACCACGTCCTGATAGTGGCTATAGGGGCCATAGTAGTAGCAGGAACAGTGATGCAGGAGGCAGGAACAAACACAAAAATAAATACAACTCGGACTTCCCTTGAGGGACTTGCAATCTAGTAGGCAAAAATGACTTAGACCCAACACATGGTTTGAGGAGTGTTGAAAAGAAGTTTCTGGAGCAGGGGCAGGGGACCCTTGAGTTGAGTTGACTCACCCCGCTCCTTCTCTCTCCTCACCCCTTCCTCTCAAAGCCCACACAAGATGGGGCAATGCTTATTCATGACTTCATGATCAAGTTAAAATTCACACTTGTGAAGTGACTGCAGGTAGAAACATCATGTCACTTGTCCCTTCCCCACTGGCCATCTCTCCTTAACGAGGGGGCAGTGCTGTCTGTCCCCTGAGCAACAACTTGGGGCAAGCACACCAGCCGACATCCAGATAGTCCCTGGCCTCTCTTTGCCATCTCCCCATCTAACACTGTCACACCCTGGTAGTTATTTTAAACAAAAGGAAAAAATACAGATAAAGTTGTGCCAGAGCCCAGGAAGCCATCAGTGGCCACCCTATGTTCTCAGGAGCCCCGTTTCCTTTCCTCCTAAGTACCTTGCTCAGAAAGCCTGTCTACAGTCAGGGAATTGTGCCCTGAGCATTTCAGAGCTTTTGTTGAAAAGTCAGCTCAGAAGCCGGGCGTGGTGGCGCACGCTTGTAATCCCAGTACTTTGGGAGGCGGAGACCGGAGGATCCCGGTTCGAGGCCAGCCTCAGCTCACTCTCTCTCTCAGCTCACTCTCTCTCTCTCTCCCTGTCTCTCTCTCTCTCTCTCTCTACCTAGTGAGACCCTCTGCAACTTTGTGAGACCCGGTTTCAAAATAAAGTCTAAAAAAAAATAGGGCCGGGGGTGTAGTGCGGAGGTAGAACGCCCCTGGGTTCAATCCCCAGTACCGTAAAAAAAAAAAAAAGAAAAGTCAGCTCAGTTTGTACCCCATCTTTAAGGTATAA
>PVJS01018016.1:0-35440 GCA_004027185.1 Glis glis | reverse complement strand
GCGCGCGGCGCGGCCCGGGCTGGCCCGCCGAGGCGCGGCGTGTGCGTGTCCTCGCGAGGGGGCGCGCGCGGCGGGAGCGGGCCGGGCAGGGGGCGTGAGCGCGCAGGGCCGGTGGGGATGGCGGCCTGGGGCGCGCGCCGAGGGGCTGGCGTCGGGTAGATGGGAGTCGGGGGGCCGCGAGGGACGCTGGCGATGTCCGGCGCGCGGGCCGGGGCGCCCCGAGTGGCCGGGCAAAGACGGGCGGGCGCGCGCGGCTCCCGCGTCACGCGCCGGCAGGTGTGAGCTGGGGGAGGGTTTCCGGGTGGGCTGGCCGCGGCGAGTTCGCTTCCCGTCGCTGGGGGGCCTCGGGGCAGGGAGGCCCTCGGGTCCCGGCGTGGCGGCCGAGAGCCCGGGCCCGCGGAGCTGCGTGCACCTCTGCCTTGGCGGTGGCGGGGGGAGCGGCAGGCCTTGGAGCCTTCGGTCCCCGCGCAGTGTCCCCGGCTCGAGTGCGGGACCTGCGTGATGGAGTGGGCCGGGGGTTCCACATCTCTCCCAGAGCCCTGCGTGTGTGGCACTTAGGGAGGCAATTCTGACTTTTGACCAGGAAATAAGGGGCAGGAGGGATGACAGCGTTCAAAACGGCCCCGGCGAGTGTTTGCCACATTTCCTTGGTCTCATTTTCTTTTAGATTCAAACTAGCGAGTTTATTAGCGCATAGTGGCCAAATATCCGATCCAGCAGCCTCTTGTCAGGAGCCTCAAGGACCAGCTCTTTCTTAATTCTTCGGGCACAGATTACGGTTCTGGGACTTTTAGCTCCTTGCTTTCTAATGTATCTTTTGGCCTGTCTGTTACTATTGACTCATAGTAAATAAAACAGTAGATATCTCTAAACAGTTAAGCAAATAGGAGAAAGGTATAGATATCAGACATCTTAGTATTTCGTGTAAGTTTAATGATAACGTTTATTTCTCCTTTCATTATGGGGGAGATTTATTTCAGTAAGTTTTCTATTGATTTGGAGAAGCATTGGTGATCTTGGCTTTAAGACTATGGAGTTTTGGTAATGTCGTGCAAATGCTTCCTAAAGAGCAGAGCTTGTAGCACGTTGTCTTGCACCTCTTAAGATGTGCAGTATGTCCCTACACTTTGGGGCATTCACCAGTATTCAGAACACAAATCAGACTGGCTTGTCCCACCCGAGATGCCATAATGATACTAAGGATACCTGTATATTTTCTTAATTCTTGATAGCTTTCTTATTTTTTATTTTTAATTATTTTATTTATGGTACTGGGGACTGAACCCAGGGGATCTCTTCCACTGAGACTCTTGTGAGATAGAGTCTTCCTCAGTTGCTCAGGTTCGCCTTGAATTTGTCTTTTTTTTTTTTTTTTTGCAGTAATGGGGATTGAACCCAGCGATGTTCTACCTCCAAGCTACACCCCCGGCCCTATTTTTTATACTTTATTTATTTTTTTTTTTTTTGCGGTACCGGGAATTGAACGCAGGGGTGTTCTACCTCTGCGCTACGCCCCCGGCCCTATTTTTTTTTATGCTTTATTTTTAAACCGGGTCTCGCGAAGTTGCGGAGGGCCTCACTAAGTAGCTGAGGCTGTCCTCGAACCCGGATCCTCCGGTCTCCGCCTCCCAAGTACTGGGATTACAAGCATGCGCCACCACGTCTGGCCTTTGAATTTGTGATCTTCCTGCTTCAGTCTCTTGAGTAACTGGAATTAGAAGTGTGCACCATCACACCTGGCTGTTCTTGACAGTTTTTAAGTGCTGTCCTGCCAAACATCATTATTTGAGCAGTGTTGTTTCTGATAGGACTTAGAAGGAATTTCTGTGCTGTGTGTCTTTGTGAATGTAAATGCTGTGCCTTTCAAAATTTTTTTCTTCATTTAAATAGAAGCATTTAGCTAGGTGTGGTGGTGCATGCCTGTAATCCCAGTACTTGGGAGGCGGAGACAGGAAGATCACAGGTTTGTAGCCAGCCTCAACAACTTAGGCCCTCCACAACTTAGTGAGACCCTTTTTCAAAAATAATAAGCTGGGCGTGGTGGCACATGCTTGTAATTCCAGTACTTTGGAGGCTGAGAGAGGAGGATTGCAGGTTTGTGGCCAGCCTCAGCAACTTAGTGAGGCCCTCTATAACTTAGTGAGATCCTGTTTCAAAATAAAAAATAAATAGGTCTGGGGGTGTAGCTCAAAGGTAGAATGCCCCTGGGTTCAATCCCCATACCACAAGAACAACAACAAAAACAAAGTAAACAGAAGCACTTAAAAATGTTTTAAATTCAGAACAATACCATTTGTTCAATGGCAGTAATATTAGCTAACATTTATTTCATGCTTACCATGTCCTCTTTTCCCTTTTTTTCCTAATCCTTATTCCAAGCTTGTAGAGGAGGTATCATTACTGTTCTAGGGATGAGAAAAAGGACCTCCAAGAACCATATAGCTAGGACGTTCAAGGGTATAGATTTAGTCTCAAGTCTGGTTTCAGAGCCTATGCTTGTTTGATTTTCCTTCCTAAATTATCCAGAGTAAGAAGGGCAGAAAGGACACTGAAAAGTAGAGGAGTAGAAAAAGAGAATGCCACTGGTGACTAGGTTGCCCATACCTAACTTAAGAAATGTTGAACTAAGTCCACTCATGGTTTTTAGAAAGAACATTTTTACCAAAGTACGCGTAAGCTCTGTTTTTATTTCCTCCAGATAAAAACCCATTTTAGTTAAGAGTTCAAGTCATCACCCACCTAACTTCAGGTCCAGGTTAATTGTCACTTCCTGCAAGGCACAGTGGCTCACACCCATAATCTCAGAAGTTTGGAAGGCTGAGGCAGGAGGATTTCAAATTCAAGACCAGCCTAAGCAATTTAGGGAGACTCTGTCTCAAAAGATAAAAAGGCTGGGGATGTAGCTCAGTGGTATAATGCCCCGGATTAGGTCCCCAGTACTGGGGGAAAAAATGTCCCTTCCTCAAAAAAAAACACTTTTCTTTATGACCTCATCCCACTTCCCACATTCACCCTCTTTGAGCTCTCAGGGTTCCTGATAATTTCTCATAGCTCTCAACACAACTTGTGATTCAGGACCCTGTATTGTTCACCATATCTCCAGAGCCTGTCCAAGTGTCAGGTGGCATAGAGCAGACCCCCCAGCAGATACTTGTTGACTATGTCATGAGTTGGGCTTTTGCTTTTATTATTTATTGTTATCCTTGGTTTCTGGTAGCCTTCCCTACCTCCCCTGGTCTTCTCTAGGACTTGATCACACTGTTGGAGAATGATCTGCAGTTGTTGAAGAGGACAGCAGTCCTATTCTCCTCTGCCATGTACCTCTGCCTGGGAGTCCTGATCACTAAGCCAGACCACATTTAACCTAAACTGTACTGAGCTTGCTAAGTTGTGTGATCACTGCATCTTGGTTCACCAGGCTGGGGGCAGTACTTGCATCTGTTATTCTTCCTGTCTCACCTGCCCTCCATCTCTTCCTCCTCTCTTCACCCAGCATGGTGCTTCTAGGGACTCTGTATACTTTCCAGCTGAGCACTCTGCTTGCCCTTTGACATTTGCAGCCTTTTGACATTGACAACTGCCTCTAGTGTGTCACCCCTACAGATCGTCCCCGCGCTAATCTTCCTGAAACAGTGCTTTGTTTGTATTTCTTCTCCCCCTCAAATCTACCACAAACACGTTTGAAACCTTCATAGTGTTTCATTGCCTAGAGGGTTTAAACTCTTTAGCCTGCTGTTTAAAGCTCTGGACTAGCCCTGTCCAATAGAAATAGTAAGCAAGCCACAAAGGTGAGCTGCATATATAACTTAAAGTTTCTAGTAGCCACATTAAAAAAGTAAAAGGAAAGGGGTGAAACTAATTTTTGTAGCAGTTTATTTACTGCAGTATATAAAAATTTTTTTTTTGTGGTACTGGGGATTTAACCCAGGGGCATTTTACCTCTGAGATACACCCCCAGCCCTATTTTTTATTCTTTATGTTGAAACAGAGTCTCACTAAGTTGCGGAGGGCCTCACTAAGTAGCTGAGACTGTCCACAAACCTGCGGTTCTCCTTTCTCAGCCTCCCAAGTACTGGGATTACAAGCTAGTGCCACCATGCTAGGCCTAAAATATTTTTATTTGAATATGTAACCACTAGAAATTATTACTGAGATATTTTCATATGAAGTCTTTGAAATTGGAGGTGTATTTTTCACTTACATACATCTCAATTCAGACTAATCACATCTCAAATGCTTAATAGTCACATGTGGTTGGTGGCTCCCCAGTTGCGCAGCATAGCTCTAAACCATGTCCTCCACATAGCTGAGGGACCGGGCCTGGGTCATTCTAGCCCCTGGCCTCTTGATAACTCCATTCCCTTCAACCTAGAAACCAGCTTCCTATCCAAATATGCTGACCTTCCTTGCCAAGGAAGGACCCCAAGACCATCCCTAAACTTCAGTTCTCACCATCTCCTCTGAAACCTTTTAACACTCATTTTTTTTCACATAGTAATTATATTTATCAGTGTGTATTATAATTGGAGGTGATAAGGCAAAGGCACTGACCAATAAGAACGGGTGTCTGAAAGCTAGAACTAAGCCAACCACACCCGATTTCAGTGTTCTCATCTGTTCCTACCTGCACAAAACAGCTCTGATTGCCCTGGATTGTATGTTGTTGTCTTCCCCCTTAAGACTGAGTTTCTTTTCTTTCTTTTTTTTTTTTAGTACTGGTGATTGAACCCAGGAACATTCTCCCTACAAGCTATACCCCCAAGCCCTTTTTTATTTTCTAATTTGAAACGGTATCACTAAATTGCTGAGGCTGGCCTTAAACCTGCAATTCTCCTGGCTCAGCCTCCCAAGTACTGGGATTACAGGCATGTGCCACCATGCCTTTACACCTCTGAAACTGTTCCTGACCTGGCCTGTAGTAGGCAGTCTATAAATATCTTAAATAAATGAACAACTGTTACCTTGTATTTGTTTTATTCTTTTTATGTCCTGTGTTTTTTTGGGGGGGGTGCTGGGGATTGAACTCAGGGGTATTCTACCTCTGAACTACACCCCCAGCCTTGTTTTTTTTTTTTTTTTTGCAGTACTGGGGATTGAACCCAGGGGCGTTCTACCTCTGAGCTACACCCCTAGCCTTATTTTTTATTCTTTATTTTGAAACAGGGTCGCACTAAGTTGCAGAGGGCCTAAGTAGCTGAGGTTGGCTGTGAACCCGGATCCTCCCGTCTCAGCCTCCCAAGTACTGGGATTACAAGCGTCCCAGCCTTGTTTTTATTTTTCATTTTGAAACAAGGTCTCACTAAGTTGCTGAGGCTGGCCTTCAACTTGCGATCCTCCTGACTCAGCCTCCCAAGTACTGGAATTACAGGTGTGTGCTACCATGCCTGGCTTTTGTGCTGTTTTATCTTTCCAGTTAGAAACTAACTGGAAAGTTAGTTCTTTGAGGACAAAGATCATGAGTTACGAAGGAGTATATGGCATACTTTCTCGATTGTCTTCATAAGAGCATTTCTTCATCCTCTGAATGTAGATTTGTACTCCCCCCGCAAACCACCTTGACATACAAGAAGCTATGAATATTTAATGTATACAACTTGATGAGTTTGGAATAGGTTTGCTTTTTTTTTTTCAGTACTAGTGGTGAAACCTAGGACCTTGAGCTTGCTAGGTGAGTACTCTACCTGTGAGCTACACCCCCAGTCCCTAGATTTGCTTTTTAAAATAACAATGTTGGCTGGGTTTGGCGGCATACGCCTGTAATCCCAGTACATGGGAGGCTGAGACAGGAGAATTACAGGTTTGAGAACAGCTTCAGCAACATAGCGAGATTCTCAGAAAACTAGTGAGGCCCTGTTTCAAAAACAAAAAAATAGCCGGGCATGGTGGGGCACGCTTTTAATCCCAGTACTGGGAGGCGGAGACCGGAGGATCCGTGTTAAAGGCCAGCCTCAGCTACTTAGTGAGGCCCTCCGCAACTTCATGAGACCCAGTTTCAAAATAAAGTATAAAAAAAAATAGGGCCGGGGGTGTAGCTCGGAGGTAGAACGCCCCTGGGTTCAATCTCCGGTACCGCAAAAATAAATAAATAAATAAATAAATAAAATAAAAAATCAAAAACAAAAAAATTTTTAAAGGATGGGGGGTGTGTGCCTGGGGGTGTAGAATGCCCCTGGGTTCGATCCCCAGTACCACAAAAACAAAAAACTATGTTTAGCTATTGTTACAGGTTTTCAGGTTGAGTAAAAAATGAAGTTTGACTTCAATGAGACTTATTTTCTTTTGTGGTTTGTGAACTGGCTCTGAAAGCAACTTCAAAAATAGAGCTCCAGCCAGGCGTGGTGGCGCACGCTTGTAATCCCAGTACTTTGGGAGGCGGAGACTGGAGTATCCGGGTTCGCGGCCAGCCTCAGCTCTCTCTCTCTCTCTCTCTCTCTCTCTCTCTCTCTCTCTCTCCTCCTGTCTCACTCACTGTCTCTCTCTACTTAGTGAGGCCCTCCACAACTTTGTGAGACCCGGTTTCAAAATAAAGTATAAAAAATAGGGCCGGGGGCGTAGCGCGGAGGTAGAACGCCCCTGGGTTCAATCCCCGGTACCGCAAAAAAAAAAAGGAGCTCCAAAGTAGTTCCACAATTATTGGTTTTAATGTGCACACTTCCAGAGTCAGGGCAGAGATGGAGAGTCTCTCCATCTCTGATAGACTTCTTCTGATAGAAGGCAGTAGTCCTGGGTTTGTTTATATTGCAGACAATTGCTTGAGTACCAGTTATGTTCCAAACACAGGAATGACTGAGAATCCAAAACGATAGTGGAAAACAATTTAAAGCCCTTTTAACACAGAAATGATTAATTCTTCCTGGGAAGATTTAATTTTTCTCTGTTCCTTTATCCTTTACTCATTTCTAGCATACATTATATCATGTTTTTAGATCTCTCTGTCCCACTAGGTTCTAAGTTTCTTAAGAGCAAGACTATTTTATTCATCTCTGCATCTCCAAGTGCACATTGTACTATGCCTGCTGTATTGTAGTCATTCCAGTATTTATTGAATAAATTCCCAAAATAAATTACTTAGTTGTGTAGAGCCCTTGTTTTTTCTTTTGCAAGTAGGAATTCTGTGCCTCAAAAATTTTGAAACTGTAGTGAGAATAATCTTTTAAAACTACAGGCCTGTTCTGTATGTGCTGTGCTTCAATATAAAACCTTTACTTTAAAAACAAGAGTAAATCTGATAATATTTCTCCTCTACTTAAAAGTGTTAATGAGATCCAAAGACTCTGCCATTTCTTCCTCTGAAATATAAACTCCATGAGAATCACAACCTGAATATTTGTTCTTATCTTATTCACTGAGTGCCCACTGAAGACCCTGCCACTGTCCCCTGCCTCTTTTCTTGCCATGCTCCTCTTAGCCACGTCTTCTTTCCACATTGATCCTCTTCAAGTTCCTGAAATGTGTGTTCCTCATACCCAAGATACTGCTGTGCACTGCGCACCCTGACTTTAGTTGATGCAGCTCAGTTAATATGTCATTTCTTTATGACTTTCTACTCATCCTCACCCCCATTGGGAGATAAACCCTGTGTGTGTGTGTGTGTGTGTGTGTGTGTGTGTGTGTGTGTGTGTGTTGCTGGGGAATGAACTCAGGGGTGTTCTGTCACTGAGCTACATCCCCAGTACTCTTATTTTTATTTTGAAACAGTGTCTTGCTAAGTGACCACATGCTGCCTTCAACCCTGCAATCCTCCTGCCTCATGTTCCCAACAGCCAGGTGTGGTAATCACAGTACTTCTGAGGCTGTAATCCTAGTACTTGGGAGGCTGAGACATGAGGATCACAGGTTCAAGACTAACCTCATCATTTTAGCGAAATTCTCAGCAACCTAGCGAGACCCTGTTTCAAAACAAAAAATTAGCCGGGCGTGGTGGCGCACGCTTGTAATCCCAGTACTTAGGGAGGCAGAGACTGGAGGATCTGGGTTCGCGGTCAGCCTCAGCTCTCTCTCTCTGTCTCTGTCTCTGTCTCTCTCCCTCTCTCTCCTTAGTGAGGCCCTCAGCAACTTCATGAGACCCAGTTTCAAAATAAAGTATAAAAAAATAGGGCTGGGGGTGTAGCGCGGAGGTAGAACGCCCCTGGGTTCAATCCCCGGTACCGAAAAAATAAATTAAAAATAGGGTCGGGGGTGTAGCTCAGAGGTAGAATGCTTCTGGGTTCAATCTCCAGTACCACAAACAAACAGAAATGCTCCTGTCTCATCCTCTGAAGTACTGGAATTACAGGCATGCGCCCTACTGAGATATACTGTTTTTAAACAGAGTACTTAATGTAAGTGTAATGAAGCAAGCACTTAAATTGTTTATTATGTTTTCCTTGCTAGAAAATAGCTACATGAATAAAAAGTTTGTCTCTTTTGTTCACATTTGTGTCACTGGCATCCAATAGTGAGGTGAGCGTACTGGGGCCTCAAATTTTTTTCAGATGAAGTTAGAAAAGGTAGAATTAAAAAGAGAATTTAAAAAATCCTGGGCTGGGGGACGCAACTCAGTTGTAGAACGTGTGCTTAGCATGTGCAAGGCCCTGGGTTATATTCCCAGCATTAGTCATTCTTTTTTTTTTTTTTTTTTTTTTGGTGTCACTGGGGCATTCTACCTCAGAGCTACATCTCCAGCCCAATTTTATATTTCATTTGGAAACAGTCTCTCTAAGTTGCTGAGGCCCTCACTAAGTAGCTGAGGGTGGCCGCAAACCTGCGATCCTCCTGTCTCAGCCTCCTAAGTACTGGGATTATAAGTATGTGCCACCACGCCCGGCTAATTTCTACTTTTAATAGGTAAACTTTTTTTGTGTGTGACATTCTGTCTCTGAGCTACACCTCCAGCCCTTTTTTATTTTTATTTGGAAACAGGGTCTCGTGAGGTTGAGAGTCTCATTACTTGCTGAGACTGTCGTCAAACCTGTAATCCTCCTTTCTCAGCCTCCCAAGTACTAGGAATACAGGCGTGTGCCACCACGCCTGGCTTTAAACATTTTAAGATTATAGAAAGAAAAGTGTAATGCAAAATTTTAATTTGCAATTTTTATTTAGTCATTGTAGGGTTTAATGAGTATCCCCTTAATCTTTAGTCGAAATAATCAGAATGGTCATTCCTTTAAAAGTCTTGTTATATGCATGTGCACAACAGTATCCGTAGGGACGCACATGACTACACTTTGGACATTTTAGTGCACACCATGTGCTGGGTGGTGTGCTGGAAGCCAGGACTACCAGGATGGAATGAGAAAATATTTTTGCTCCCAAGGAGTGCACAACCAAGTGGGTGAGACAGAGGGGACCCAGCTGAGTGCCCTTCGGTGTGATAAGTGCTATAATAGATGGTATAAGGGTGGGGTGAGAGGGTAAAAGGAAAGTTATGAGCACAGTGCGGGTGTGTGGGGGCAGGGGGACCCAGAAAGCCTTTCCAGGGAAGGTGAAGATCATACAAAGTAGTGAAGAAAAGGGCATTTCAGGCTGAGGGCACAGTCTGTGCAGAGACATGAGGAGCATGTTTAGAATATGGAGAAGATGACTAGCATGGCGATGTGCTTTATAAAGCTGGTGTTAGGGTACAGGGCCACCAGCCGCCAACTTAGCTGTAAATGTCAGATTCAGGCTCTTGGACTACAGTTTAGAACTGGAATGACCTTATATATAATTAACTGATTCAGTGTACTTGAACTCATTAAAGACATTATAAAGTTCTATTCAAGGAGGTAATCATAAACTAGAATGGTAATTGTCACTTTTAGTTAATATACTTGCTTGAGTAGAGTACCAGTAGCCATGCAAATGATGTCATGTAGAATTAGAAAGTGGTGACTCATTGAAGCTTATCTGTAGAAGCAGAGCGTGAAGGAAGTGGCCTCTAGATCACCTGAGGCGAGTGTTGATGCCATCTCTCATCAGCCAGACACTGCACAGTGAAAGGAGTGTCATCAGAAAGGACAACCCTGAAGGGCCTCTGGGTGCATGTTCTGGGAAAGACCATTCCTACAGCTTGAAGTTCCTTACATATCTCTGCGTCTCTGAGTAGCTCCCTGAGCTAGCATTAGTCTATTTTAATTTTCAACCAGAGTTGAAGAAAGGAAGATAAATTGAATGAAAATCTAGCCCATTTTTCTTTAATTCCTTTTTAGTTTCAACAGCTCTCTTCTTTCCTGTCCCTTCTGTGTTGGGCAGCATTCCATTCCTGTAACAAATACCTGAGATAAATCAACTTATAAAGAGGAAAGTTTTGAGTTGGGGGGAGTAGCTTAATGGTAGAGTGCTTGCCTAGCATGTGTGAAGCCCTAGATTCAATCACCAGCATGAGTGAGTGTGCACGCACACGCACAGGAGAAAAGGTCTATTTTGGCCACAATTTTGGAGGTCTCAGTCTACAGTTGGTTGGCCCATTGCTTTGGGGGGGCTGTGGCAAGGCACTACATCATGGTGAGAGCACATGAGAGAGGAAACCTTTACCTTATGGTGGCTGGCTGGGAAGCAAAAAGGAGAGGAAGAGAAGGGGCCAGGCCCCGTTATCTCCTTCTAGTGCATGCCCCCAGTGGCCTAACTTCCTTCCACTAGGCCCCAGCTCCTGAAGGTTCCTCCACCTCCCAGTGGTGCTGTAGGCTAGGGATCAAACTTTCAACATTTGGGCCTTTGGGGAACATTCAGTATAGCACCATCCTCTGCCTGTTACTCTTAATCAGTGCCCCCTTTCCTGATGCACCCTATCTCTTGTCTCCTTTCATTCTATAATCACTAACTTGTTTTTAAGAACAATTGTGAGTCAGGTACGGTGGTCCATTTCTGTAATCCCAGTAACTTGGGAGATGAGATAGGAGGATCACAGGTTTGAGGCCAGCCTCACCACCTTAGCAAGACCCTGTCTCAAAATAAAAAAGGGGGGGCTACAGGTGTAGCTCAGAGGTAGGATGCCCTTGGGTTCAATCCCAGTATCAAAAACAAAACCCCCAAAACAAAAAGACAATTGTGGATGTCTATACCTTGTTGGCCAACCAATGTTTCTCAGCTTTGCACATTCAGACTGAGATATTTTTTTCAGAATGGGAGCAGGTAATTAAGCTCTGATAGTAATTATTACACACACAAGATGCTAATCGGCCTAGGTTAATGTTGATTTCTACAAGTTCTATGCACTCATCTATTGACCTAGATTCCAAAGGGCTAAAGAAATAATGAATGGTAGGGAGAGTAGTAACAATGAGTGTCGCTTATTTCAAGGTGTTGGGAAGAGGCGGGAAGGAGAGAAAGTCAGGTGGGGTTGAGAAGGCAACAACTTCTTAAAGTAAGAGAAAATCTATTTAAAGGTATAAATGAAGAACCTAGGAACAGAGTTTGTGGGGGAGAAATTGAAGCTGAGGGTTTGATGGGGCAAGGACCCAAATTCATCCTGTGGGCATATGTGGAGCAATAATCGTTAAAAGTTCCTTATAGCTCCTCAGCAGAAGGAGGAGGTTGCAGGTTTCTCATCCTGATACCTGGACTCAAGACAAGTCGATGCTACTCTACTTTTTCTAAGCCACACATTAGGATGGTTTGCATAGATGTAAACAGGCATAGAGATAAATCAGAAACTAGGTATTGATTTTATTTATATTTATTTATTTAGTGGTACTGGGGATTGATCCCCAGGGTCATTGTACCTCTGAGTTATACCCCAGCCCTATTTTATTTTTTACTTTGAAACAGGTTCTCACTAAGTTACTGTGATGCTAGTCTTGAACCTATGATCCTCCTGTCTCAGCCTCCCAAATACCGGTATCACAGGTATGTGTCATAATGCCTGGCTTGGATTTATTCTAGTTTTCAGATCACATTCTCTGTGGTTTGTGATAAGTGAATATGTTTATTAATCCTGTTATTTTGTGAATAGTATAGTTAACATTGTATTCGTAAGTGTTACTAAATGTATACATTTAAAATATACCACAAATTCTATCATGCTGTTTTGGCATGTCTTTATTTTAAAAATATATAACCTAGGAGTCTCAAAAAGTAGAAGTAACCTAGGCTGCCCACCCTGGAGACCTCCTGGTCGGGAGGTCAGGAGAGCTGTCTCGGGCCAGTACCTACTGGGTACAGGCTCAGGAAGGGGATCCAGAGTAAAAGATGAGACCACTGCTCTCCTAGGGGCTGCCTGTTTCCCCTGTGCAGATCCTGCTGATGGTGGATGTGCTCAGATACCCTCTTCAGGAGGAGATATTTTACCCAGATGTATATCTCTGTGGAACATTTAAATATAGAATCTTTCTTGTTAGGCAAACCATGGACAACAGATTTTAAAATAATCTTTCATCAGCTACTCTTTTGTCAACTTCTTTCACTGTAAAAGTTTTATATTTTTAGACCAATATACTAAACATTTGTGACTTTTTTTTTATTTTGCAGTGTGGCTCAATCCCCTTAAACAAAACAGCATAATCATTACTGATTCCTAGTTAAACCCTACATGGATAGGAGGGATCCTATGGATTTCTGCAAGAGAGGAGGTTTGTGTATGCCCTGAGTTCCATATGATTTTCAACCAGCAGTGGGGAAGATGTTACTTTTAAAACACCAAAAAACAAAACCCAAACAAACTCAGTGAAAAGGCTCTTTGTAGAAATAACAAAAACAACAGAATGAAAATGCAAAAGACATCACATTTCAAGCCAGTAAGGGCTGGTTTGAAAGCTTTAAAAAGGGGACCCTCTACCCCACCCCCTAGCTTGTGACTGCCTCAGCACTTTGTGACACCATCCTACGCTTCCCGAACTCACCAGAGCAGGGTTCAACACTGATCACTGCATTTGCTTTGGAAGCCAGTGCGCCCTAGACTTATTTACTGTGCTGAAAAATGTGTATTTCCTATCATTTTGTCTTGTTTAACCTCCTTTTTTTGATCCTTGGGTCTGAAAACCCATTCAGGATGCTTTTTCAGAAAGGTAACTTCAGAGGTTAGAGACGGCCCTCTTTACCTCCCTCCAGTTGTTGAGTCTCTTGGGTACCATCATTGGTAACCCATCTTCCCAACACCTGACTCTTGAAATACAGAGCAAGACTCTCAGCAACCTAGCAAAACAAATAATAAGCCAGGCGTGGTGGCGCACACTTATAATCCCAGTACTTGGGAGGCTGAGACAGGAGGATCACAGGTTCGCAGCCAGCCTCAACTACTTAGGCCCTCTGCAACTTAGTGAGACCCTATTTCAAAATAAAAGAATAAAATAGGGATGGGGGTATAGTTCAGAGGTAGAATGCCCCTGGGTTCCATCCCTACTCACTCACACACACACACACACACACACACACACACACACACACACACGTGGGGGGGGGTATAGCTCACTGGTAGACTGCCTCTGGGTTCAATCTCCAGTACCACAAAACAACAACAACAAAACAAAAATGGGAAACACTGGATCTTGAAACATTGCCCTGCTGCCCTGTCCTTTAGCTCTTCCTTTCTCCGTGACCTTGGACTTTGAGCCTCTTGTTTTTGTTTCTGTGCCATCATCCTGATGTGTCTAGAAATTTGTCATTTTTTTCTAGGTTTTCTGACTTCTTGGAATATAAGTTTTCAAAATAGTTCCTAATGATCCTCTGAATTTTTGTGCCGTCTATTGTGATACCTCTCTCCTTTTTCATCTCTTATTAATTTGGGTCACTTCTCTCTTTGGCTAGATTGGCTAAGGGTTTATTAATCTTGTTTATCTTGTCAAAAAACCAACTTTTTGTTTGATCCTTTGTAATTTTTTTATTTTCTATTTCGTTAATTTCTGCTCTGGTTTAAATTATCTCCTGCCTTCTACTGACTTAGGGATTAGTTTGTTCCTGTTTTTCTAGAACCTTAAGATACATCTTTGTATTTGTTTATTTGGAATCTTTCTGTTTTATGTTTTAATGTGGGTACTTAATGCTACAAATTTTCCTCTTAAAACTGCCTCATAGTGTCCCAGAGATTTTGGTAAGCTATATCTTCATTTTCATTTGATTCTAGAAATTTTTTAACTTCTCCACTTATTTCTTCTATGACCCAGTCCTCATTCGGAAGTGTATTGTTCAAACTCCTGTATTGGTATAATTCCTCTGGTATGCTTGCTGTTGATTTCTAATTTCAGCCCATTATATATATATATATATATATATTTTTTTTTTTTTTTTTTTTTTGCGGTGCCCCAGCCCTAATTTTTTTTATACTTTATTTTGAAACCGGGTCTCACAAAGTTGTGGAGGGCCTCACTAGGTAGAGAGAGAGAGAGAGAGAGACAGAGAGAGAGAGAGAGGGAGGGAGGGAGGGAAGGAGGGAGGGAGGAAGGAGAGAGAGCTGAGGCTGGCCGTGAACCCGGATCCTCCGGTCTCCACCTCTCAAAGTACTGGGATTACAAGCTTGCGCCACCACGCCCGGCAATTTCAGCCCATTATGATCGCAATCTCCAGATTCCCTCCATAGCCAGCTCCAGTGTGGGCTCTTCAAGATGGCTCCTGCCTCAGCGCTGCGCTCCCCAGTTGAGAAGCACGGAGCTCTTCTCTGACATCTGCTTGTTTTGCAGCTTCTGATTCGGCTAAGTCCAGACTGCCTTTCTTCTGCTGAGTTCAGACTGCTTTTCTTCTCTTGCCAAGAAGCAGTATTCCCATTGGTTCAATTCCCAGTCCTGGAGCAACTGGAACGTGCTGCCTTCCTTTATCCTGCCACTTTTTTTAAGCATTTAGTCTTGTACCACTAAGTATGATGTTAGCTGTATATTTCCTGGTTATCCTTTATCAGGTCATAGAATTTGTCTTCTAATCCTCGTTTGCTGAGAGTTTAGCAGCGATAGATGTTGAATTTTGTTGTTTTGTTTGTGGGGCCAGGGCCTTGTACGTGCTAGGCAAGCACTCTACCGTTGATCTACAATTTCAGCTCCTGGATGTTGAATTTTTTAAATGCTTTTTCTGATCTATTGGACTGATAACATTTTTTATTTTTTGGTATTTTATTTTATCTTATTTATTTTATTTTTGCAGTACTGGGAATTGAACCCAGGGGCATTCTACCTTGGAGGTATACCCCCAGCTCTATTTTTTTATTCTTCATTTTGAAACAGGGTCTCACTAAGTTGTGGAGGGCTTCACTTAAGTAGCTGAGGCTGGCCGCGAACCTGCGATCCTCCTGTTTCAGCTCCCAAGTACTGGGATTACAAGTGTGCGCCACCACACCAGCTTTTTTTGGTCTTTTAATGTAGTTAATTATTTTGACTGAGTTTTGAACTTTAAATAACCCTACATTCCTGGGGTAAGCCCCGTTGGTCATAATATTAAAAGTTTTATTTATTTATTTATTTTTTTGATATGGAGATTGAACCCAGGGGTGTTCTACCTCTGAACTACACCCCCGGCCCTTTTTTAAATTTTGAAACAGGGTTTCCCAGCCAAGCATGGTGGCACATGCTTGTAATCCCAGCACTTGGGAGGCTGAGACAGGAGGATCATAGGTTCAAAGCCAGTCTGTAGCATGGAGGTAGAATGCCTCTGGGTTCAATCCCCAGTACAAAAAAAAAAAAAAAAAGAAACAGGGTCTCACTAAGTTGTGGAGGGTCTCACTAAGTTGCTGAGGCTAGCCTCAAACCTTGATCCTCCTGTCTCAGCCTCCCAAGTACTGTGATTACAGGCGTGCACAACTATGCTCAACTCTGCTTTTTATGTCATAAAAACAGGTTCTTTGGAGAGGAGACATGTGGAAATCATTGACTTCTGCCATTGTTATACTCCTTCCAAGGCTCCAACACGATACTATTTCCTCATATCACTATAACAGTATTGTTCTATTGCCCAATAATCCCAATAGTTGCCATTTCCACACATTCATCTATCACAAGATTCTTTTTAAATTTTTTTTACTGGTGCTGGGGATTGAACCCAAGGGCGTTCTACCTCTGAGCTACACTCCCAGCATATTTTATTTTATTTATTTATTTATTTTTTGCGGTACCGGGGATTGAACACAGGGGCGTTCTACCTCCGCACTACACCCCCGGCCCTATTTTTTTTCCATGCTTTATTTTTGAAACCGGGTCTCACGAAGTAGAGTAGAGTTTCTCACTAGGTAGAGAGAGAGAGAGAGAGAGAGAGAGAGGAGAGAGAGAGAGAGAGAAGAGAGAGATAGATCGCGCGTGCGCGGGCGCTGAGGTTGGCCACGAACCCGGATCCTCCGGTCTCTGCCTCCCAAAGTACTGGGATTACAAGCGTGCACCACCACGCCCGGCTCGTATTTTATTTTTTATTTTTAAATAGGGTCTCACTAAGTTACTGCATGCTGGCCTTGAGCCTGTGATCTTCTTGTTTCTGCCTCCCAAGTACTGGTATTACAAAAAAGACTTGTGCCACCGTGCCCTGCTATCACAAGATTCTTTATTTTTATTTTTTTTTGTCATGCTAGGGATTAAACCCAGGGGCAATCTACCTCTGAGCTACACCCCAGCCCTATTTTATTTTTTATTTGGAAACAGGATCTTGCTAAGTTGCTGAGAGCCTCACTAAGTTGCTGAGGCTGGCTTCCAACCTGTGATCCTCCTGTTGCAGCCTCGCAAATACTGGGATTATAGCTGTGTGCCACCATGCCTGCCTATCAAAAGATTCTTTTTTTTTTCTTCTGTGGTGCTAGGGATTGAACCCAGAAATATTCTACCTCCAAGCTACACCTCCAGCCCTATTTTATTTTTTATTTGGAAACAGGGTCTCACTAAGTCGCTGAGGTTGGCTTTGAACCTGCGGTCCCCCTATTTCAGCCTCCTAAGTACTGTGATTACAGGTGTGCGCCACCATGCCCAGCCACAAGATTCCTAAAGGAATGAAGTCTACATAATATTCCTTGGACATGTCTGCTACCACTTAATCTTTCTTTCTTCCTTTCTCTCTTTCTGCAGTACTGGCGGTTGATCTCAGGGGTGGGGGGACTCTACCATTGATCTATACCCGAAGCTTTTATATTTTTTATTTTGAGACAGGGTCTCACTGACTTGCCCAGGTTGTTGGACTCGAACTTGTGGCCCTTTTGCCTCAGCCTCCTCCTGAGTAGCTAGGATTATAAGTGTACATGACTGTGTCCGGCTTTGCTATCATTTAATTTCGATGATAATTTTCTATCCATATATATATATATATATTTTAACTTGGCAGGGTGATTTCTACTGCTCATGGTATCTGATTGACAAGCTTCGAACTTCATTGATTATTTTCCCCTATTGTTTTTTTTTTTTTTTTGCGGTACTGGGGATTGAACGCAGGGGCGTTCTACCTCCGCGCTACGCCCCCGGCCCTATTTTTTATATTTTATTTTGAAACCGGGTCTCACGAAGTTGCGGAGGGCCTCGCTAAGGAGAGAGAGAGAGGGAGAGAGAGAGAGAGACAGGGAGAGAGAGAGCGAGAGAGCTGAGGCTGGCCGCGAACCCGGATCCTCCAGTCTCTGCCTCCCAAAGTACTGGGATTACAAGTGTGGGCCACCATGCCCGGCCCCCTATTGTTTTTCTATTTTCTGTTTTGTTGGTTTTCATTATTTACTTTTTTCTGATTGGGTCTCATTTGCTCTTCTTGTTCTAATTTCTGTAGGTAGAAATTAAGATCATTTGAGAATTTTCTTATCTTCTAATATAAGTATCCAGTGCTATAAATTATCCTTTTCATAGATTTCCAAACTTACTTGTGCCCCCCCTTTTTTTTTGGTGGTACCGGGGATTGAACCCAGGGGCGTTCTACCTCCACGCTACACCCCCGGCCCTATTTTTTTTTATACTTTATTTTGAAACTGGGTCTCACGAAGTTGCGGAGGGCCTAAGTAGAGAGAGAGAGAGACAGGGAGACAGGGAGGGAGGGAGGGAGAGAGAGAGAGAGAGAGAGAGAGAAAGAGAAAGAGAAAGAGCTGAGGCTGGCCACGAACCCGGATCCTCCGGTCTCCGCCTCCCAAAGTACTAGGATTACAAGCGTGTGCCACCATGCCCGGCCTTATGGCCCCCGTTTAAGAAAAAAAATTACTTGGCACCCCCCTCCTTGGAAATGTACCTTCTTTAAGCAAAAAATAGAAAGATGCAGTAACAAATTTGCGCTCTTTCATGTATCTGTATTTTATTCCAGCACACCCCCCAGGGGCCGGGTTGCCCACTTTGGCAATCTATGCTCTAAGTACTGCTTCAGGTGCATTCTGAATATTGTCATATGTTTTCATTTTCATTAAGTTCAAAATACTTCCTAATCTCTTTAAAATTTCTTCTTGGACCTGTGGGTTATGTAGAAATATGTTGTTAGCTTTCCAGATGTTTGGAGGTTTCTACGTATCTTTCTCATTTCTACTTTAATTCTATTGTGATCAGAGACATGCTTCATGGTTTGGGGATCTCTATGACTACCCTCAGATTCAGTGATCTTCTAGAACCCACAAGACTCAGCATGTAGACATACTCCAGACTAAGATTTACTCCAGTGGAAGATAGAAAGCAAAATCAGCAGAGGGAAAAGGAGCCAATGAAAACCAGGTGCAAGCTTCCAAGAGTATTTTCCCAGTAGAATCTTACAGGACACACACTTAATTCCTCCAGGAACAAGTTGTAGCAACATGTGTGAAGTCTGGTCTACGGGGGAAACTTGCCTGAGCCTAGGAACCCAGAGTTTTTATCAGGGGTCAATCATGTTGGCACCATCTATAGCATGTACCAAAGTTTCAGGCTCCCAGAAAGAAACAAGTATTCAGCAGGAGCCACAGGATATGTACAGTTCAGGCGCGGTAGACCGCCCTTATCAATTAGAGAGAGGTAGAAAAACTAAAATTCAAGTTCCCAGATGCCAGCCCAAGGCCAATCTTTGTAAGCAGGCTTTTCTAAGGAAAGCAGCCCCCGGATATACTATATGAATTCTTTTTGTATGACAGGATCCTTTCAATTTATTGAACTTTGTTTTATGGCCCAGAATATGGTCTATCCTGATAAATGTTCCATATGTTCTATATGTGCCAAAAAGGCATAGGTATTCTGCTCTTACTAGGTAGAATATTCTATAAGTGTAAGTAGGTCAGGTTGGTCGATAGTGTTATTCAAGTTTTCTACATCTTTACTAATCTGCTGTCTACTTACTCTCTCAATTATTGAAAGAGTGTTGACATTTCCAGCTATAATTATTGACTTTGCTATTTCTCATTGTAGTTCTGTATGTTTTTCTTGTGTGTGTGTGTGTGTGTGTGTGTGTGTGTATGGTATTGGGGATTGAACCCAGGGACATTCTACCTCTGAGCTACACCCCTAGCTTTATTTTTTATTTATTTTATTTTTTGGTACTGGGGATTGAACCCAGGGGCATTCTATCTCTGAACTACACCACCAGCCCTTTTCATTTTTTTATTTTGAAACAGGGTCTTGCTAAATTGCTGAGGCTGGTTTTAAATCTGTGATCCTTCTATCTCAGCCTCCCAAGTGCTGGAATTACAAGCATGTACCACCATGACCACATAAAATTATTTTATTTTGTTTTTGAAACAGGGTCTTGCTAAGTTACTGAGAGTCTTGCTGAGTTGCTGAGACTGGCCTCAAACTTGTGATCTTCCTGTCTCAATCTCCCAAGTACTAGAATTACAGTCGTGCGCCACTACTTGTTTTTCTTTTCTTCTTTCTTTTTTGATACTGGGATCAAACCCAGGGCCTCGCACATGCAAGGCAAATGCTTTACCACTGAACTATATTCAAGCCAAGGAAATTTTTTTTTGATTACTAATCCAGCTTGTTATAGGTCTGTTTATATTTTTATCTTAAGTCAGTTTTTGTAGTTTATATCTTTCTAGAAATTTTCCCAGTTCATCTAGGTTCTCTTATTTGTTGGCATACAGTTGTTCAAGTCTGGTAAATTTTTTTATGCCAAACACTGTAAGTTTTACATCACTGGGTACTGGCTCTTTTGTATCTCTATAAGTATTACTGAGCTTTGTTCTGGATAGACAGTGTTTTATTCATTTAGGTGTTGCTTTTAAGCTTGGTTAGGTGAGACCAGGACAGTATTTCAAATTAACTTTTCCCAGTACTGAAGTGGACACCTTTTGGAGTCCTCGACTTGGCATCCCATGGTTTGTGAGTTTTCTACCCTAGCTGGTGAGTTTGGCTACAATTCCTGGCCGTGTGTGAACTCCAAGGATTATTTCCTCTGATCCTTTGGATTCTTACTTTTTTCACATCCATGTGCTGTGTTAGTACTCAGGTGATACTCAGAGTCCTCTGCAGAGAATCGCAGAGGTTCAAGACCAGGCACAAGCAACTTAGCGAGACTCTCAGCAACCTAGCTAGACTTGGTCTCAAAACATAAAATCAAAAGGGTTGGGGGGTGTAGTTTGGAGTTAGAATGCCCCTAGGTTCATTCCCCAGTCCCCCCCACACACACTCTCTCTCTCTCTCTCTGTGTCTCTGTGTCTCTCTGTCTCTGTCTCTGTCTCTGTCTGTCTCTCTCTCTCTCTTTCTCTCTTTCAGCTAAGCAGCCCAGTGGCTCATGCCTGTAATCTCGGTACTTGGGATGCTGAGATAGGAGTATAGCAGGTTCCAGGCCAGTGGCACGATATTTTAGCAAGACCCTGTTTCAAAATAAAAAATAAAGGCTGCCAGTGTAAGTTCAAAGATAGACTGCCTCTGGGTTCAATCCCCAGTACAGGGAGCAGGGGGCGGGGGACAGGGATACTGGGCACCTGTAGTCCCAGTTGTCTGGGCGGCTAAGGTGGGAGTATCACTTGAGCCCTGGAGTTCAAGATTAGCCTGGGCAGTCTGGCATGGTGGTGTACGCCCAGTATTTGTTAGTCTGAGACAGGGAGATCCAGGTTTGAGGCCAGCCTCAGCAATTTAGCAAAATCTGTTTAAAAATTAAAAATAAAAAGGACTGGGGGTGTAGATCGGAGGGAGAATGTTCCTGGGTTCAGTCCCCAGTACCCCCCCAAAATTTATCCTGGATAACAAGCCCCCACAACTTTTATTTTATTTTATTTTTTGAGTGTGTGGTACTGGGGATTGAACCCAGGGGCATTCTACCTCTGAGCTACACCCCCAGCCCTATTTTTTATTCTTTATTTTGAAACAGGGTCTCACTAAGTTGTGGAGGGCCTCACTAAGTAGCTGAGGCTGGCGGGGAACCCTCCTGTCTCAGCCTCCCAAGTACTGGGATAACAAGCGTGTGCCACTACGCCCGGCTCCCCACATCTTTAAAAAAAAAAAACAAAACCTCGTGTTCTCGTGCGCTCTCTCTCTTTCCTTTTTGGTATTGAGGATTGAACCCAGGGGTGTTCTATTGCTGAGCTACATCCCCAGCCCTTTATATTTTTTATTTTGAAACAGGATCTTGCTAAGTTACCCTGCGCTGGCCTTGAACCTGTGGTCCTTCTGTCTCAGTCTCCCCAATACTATGATTATAGGCATGCACCACTGTGCCTAGCTGCTCTCTTTTTTTAACATAAAAAGAAAAGTCAGGCATATTGACAGATGTCTGCTTTTATAATTTCATTGTGATAATACCCTCCTGCCAAAGATGGATTTCAGTGTTGCCTTCAAAGAAATTGATTTAAAATAATGTTGAAGAGGAGTAAAATATTGTAACTGCACAGAATTTTATCGTGTGTGTGTGTGTGTGTGTGTGTGTGTGTGTGTGTATTACCGGGGATGGAGGAGGCATTCTACCTCCAAGCTACACCCCCAGCCCTATTTTTTATTCTTCATTTTGAAACAGGGTCTGACTAAGTTGTGGAGGGCCTCACTAAGTAGCTGAGGCTGGCCGCGAACCTGGATCCTCCAGTCTCAGCCTCCCAAGTACTGAGATTACAAGCGTGTGCCACCACGCCCAGCTAATAGTGGTAATTTTTAGGAAAATAATTAGTTCAAATTAATTTATAGGAATATATTTTTAGAAAAAAAAACATTTCAGTGGAAGTTGACAGGACCATTTTAATAAAAACCCATTTTAGAATTGTAATCCTTTATTGGAAACTCTTAAGGGTCAGATGTATTTTAGAATTCAGAACTTTGCTTTTTTAGCAAGCTACTAAGCTGCCCTTACCACATATTATATAATGCCCCTGCAGGGTCAGATGTAACACTTCATAGTCAAATACATTAATACTTCGGCAGCCAAAGTATGACTATTCTTACTAAAGTGGGTGGACTATAAATAGTTTCATGTCGGTTCAGGTCGGATTTTGCTGCCAATTAAATTCATATCGCGGTTTGCCACCAAATGAGTTACAGAAAACTTTTGGTTTTCAGAAGTTTTTGGATTTGGGAAATGTAAATAAGGGATTGTCTGGACTGTATTTACTTTCTTAGCTCTAATGTTTGGTTACTTTGTCACCCTCAGAAAGTGAAACTCTTTTCCTTTAACAGGATGTGAGATTAAATCTGATCTCCACAGGCCAGTTAATAGAAATGAGGCCACCTCTTCACAAAGTGGATACCTTAGGCAGCAGCACTGTCATGAGACACCTCCTCTAGAGCGTCCTCTACCTCGCTGGCTTCATGTGAAGAATCTCATAGCTTCTGTTCACTCTCCTCTCAGTGGTGCTTTGTGATAATAAGTAGTAAGGAAAAGAGATTTAAAATGTACAGTATATCATATCATGTCATATAATATATCCTATCTCAAGAAGGAGCAACTAGGTTTCTCTGGACTGACCTTTCCTATTACCAGTTAACTTGGTAATTTAAAAATAAATTTTAAGCCGGACATGGTGGCGCACACTTGTAATTCCAGTACTTGGGAGGCTGAGACAGGAAGATCACAGGTTCGCGGCCAGCCTTACTTAGTGAGGCCCTAGTGAGACCCTGTTTCAAAATAAAGAATAAAAAATAGGGCTGGGGATGTAGTTTGGAGGTTGAATGCCCCTGGGTTCAATCCCCAGTACTACAAAATAAATAAATTAAATAAATAAATGAAAGAGAGAAATTTTAGTGGGTTGGAGGTATTGCTCAGTGGTAGAGGCCCTGGGCACCATCCCTAGTACTGAAAAAAAAAATCCTGCATGCTTTTAAACTGTTAATTAAATACATTTTTGCTTATTGTCTGAAATTGAAGGTGCTTGAGTATTATTGACATACAGAAATAGAAATACAGTAAATTATTGATTATATAGTGAAAATAATTTTTTAAAAGTCAAAAACAAGCTCGGGTGGTGGTACAGGCCTGTAATCCCAGCTATTGAAGAGGCTGAGGCAGGAAGATCACAAGTTCAAAGCCAGCCTGGGCAACTTAGACCCTCTTTCAGAATTAAAAAGGGTTGGGGATATAGTTCAGTGGTTGGACACACTGTGTTCAATCCCCAGTATCCCACCCCACACACACACAAAATAGAGTTGATATTTTTAGGCAGTTTGGTAGAGTTTAGAAGGGCAATAAAATTGCCCTCTGTGATAGGAAATGGTAACTTCTTGCTAAAACTTTTAGAGTAAATCAAAGATATAGATGTGAAAAAACTAGAAATCAGTACCTTTAAAGATGGTGAAACTTTTAAAATATAAATTTCTGAAGAGATATTAAAATATATCAGGAGTGCTTTGAACTGGGCATGGTACATGCCTGTAATCCCATATATTCCTGAGGCTGAGGCAGGAGGATTGCTAGTTTAAGGCTAGCCTGGATAACTTAGTGAGAGAGAGAAAAAAAGTGTACTTTGTTTTTGTGGTACTGAGGATTGAACCCAGGGGCACTCTACCACTAAGCTATATCTCCAGCCCTTTTTATTTTTATTTCAAGATGAGGTCTTGATAAATTGCCATGGCTGGCTTCAAATTTGCGATTCTCCTGCCTCAGCCTCCTGAGTAGCTGAGATTACAGGTGTGTGCCACAACACCTGGCTAAGAGTGCACTTTGTTGTTAATGCAGATTCTAGATTTAATTGTATCATTAATCGCCATTCATATTTTCTATTTTGTGTTGTTTTAATTTTGGTAATTTGTGTATTTCAAGGAATGTTCTTATGTCATTAAAGTTGGCTAGTGTATTGGCATGAAGCATTTATAGCATTCTTTTATTATTCTTTAATGTATATAGAAAGAAATATGTTTCTTCATTTCTGTTTTTTTGTTGTTTGTTTGTTTGTTTTTGGTACTGGGGATTGAGCTCAGGGGCATTCAACCTCCAAACTATACCCACAGCCCGCCCCCCCCTTTTTTTTAAACAAGGTCTCACTGAGTTGATGAGGGCCTTGCTAAATTGCCAAAGCTGGCCTTGAACTTGCAATTCTCCTCTCTGTCTCAAGTACTGGGATTACAGAGGTGAGCCACCATGCCCGCCTCCTTTCTTCATTTCTTTTTTTTTTTCTTTTTTTTTTTGCGGTACCAGGGATTGAACGCAGGGGCGTTCTACCTCCGCGCTATGCCCCCAGCCCTATTTTTTATACTTTATTTTGAGACCGGGTTTCACGAAGTTGCAGAGGGCCTCACTAAGTAGAGAGAGAGAGACAGAGAGAGAGAGAAAGCGTGCGCGAGCTGAGGTTGGCCGCGAACCCGGATCCTCCGGTCTCCGCCTCCCAAAGTACTGGGATTACAAGCGTGCGCCACCACGCCCGGCTCCTTTCTTCATTTCTGATATTAGTAATTTGTATTGTCTGTTATCATTATTCACTCTTGCTACTAGTTTGTCAATTTTGTTGATCTTTCTAAAGATCTAGCTTTGAATTTCATAGATTTTTCTCAATTGTTTACTGGTGGTGGTTGTTGCTTTGAGGGGGGACAGTACTGGGGATTGAACCCAGGGCTCACACATGCTAGCAAGTGCTCTTCCACTGAGCTACATCCTCAACCCCTTTTATTCTAATTTTGACACTGGGTCTCCCTGAGTTGCCCAGGCTGGCCTTGAATTTACCATCCTCCTGCTTCAGTCTCGGAGTAGCTGAGATTACACTACACCCAGCTGTTGTTTTATGGTTATTAAATTCCAGTCTTATCCTTATTATTTTATATTACCTGCTTTGGGTTTAATTTGCTCTTCTTTTTTTAGATTCTTTTTTTTTTTTTTTTGCGGTACCAGGGATTGAACCCAGGGGCATTCTATCTCTGAGCTATACCCTCAGCCCGATTTTTTATTTTGAAACAGGGTCTCACTAAGTTGCAGAGGGACCCACTAAGTAGCTGAGGCTGGCTGCGAACCTGCGATCCTCCTGTCTCAGCTTGTACTGGGATTACAAACATACACCCCCCCCCCCAGCCATATAGATTCTTTATATGTTGTGTTTTTATTGTTTTCAAATTTTTTTCTAATTTTCCTTATGAGTTTTTTCTTTGATCCATGTGTTGTATATGAGTTCGTTTTATGATTTCCAAATATTTGTGAATTTTCCAGACATCTTTTTGTTACATCTTTTTATTAAAAATTCTATTGTGGCCATAAAACACATATTATATGATTTCAAGTCTTTGAGATCTATTGAGACTTGTTATATCTTTTTTAGTGATTAGTTCTATGTGTACTTGAAAACAGTATATTCTGAGTACTTGGGAGACTGAGTCAGGAGGACCCCAGGTTCAAGGCTAGCCTCAACAATTTAGTGAGACCCTCAGCAACTTAGACCGTGTTTCAAAATCAAAGGGGCTCAGGGTATAGCTCAGAGGCAGAATGCCCCCTGGATTCCATCCCCATTACCAACACCAAAAAAAAAAATTTTTGTGGTAGTAGAGTTGGAACCCAGGGGCTTTCTACCTCTGGGCTACACCCCCAGCCCTATTTTATTTTTTATTTTGAAACAGGGCCTCACTAAGTTGCTGATGCAGGCCCACTAACCTTCAGTTTTCCTGTCTCAGCCTCCCAAGTACTGGGAATACAGGCATGTGCCACAACGCCTAGCTAGAAGGATGTATTCTGCTCTCTTTTGGTATAGTATGTTACTAATGTCAATTAAGTCAAGTTGATCAGTAGTGTTCTTTAAGTCTTAAAATTCTTACTAGCAGGGCGTGGTATCGTACACTTGTAATCCCAGTACTTGGGAGGCTGAGACAGGAGGATTGCAGGTTCAAAGCCAGCCTCAGCAACTTAGTGAGGCTCACAGCAACCTAGTGAGACCTTGTTTCCAAATAAGAAATAAAATCAGAGCCGGGCGTGGTGGCCCGTTTTTAATCCCAGTATTTGGGAGGCTGAGACAGGAGGATTGCAGGTTTGCGGCCAGCCTCAGCTACTTAGTGAGGCCCTCTGCAACTTAGTGAGACCCTGTTTCAAAATAAAGAATAAGAAATAGGGCTATGGATGTAACTCGGAGGTAGAATGCCCCTGGGTTTAATCCCCAGTACCGCAAAAAAAAAAAAGGAAAAAAATCAGACTGGGGTTATAGCTTGGAGGTAGAACGCCTCTGAGTTCAATCCCCAGTACCCCCCCAAAAAAATCCTTACTAATTTTCTCTCTACATATTATATAAATTTCTGAGAGAAATGTTGACATTTCCAACTATAATTGTGGATTTGCCTGTTTCTCCAGCAGTTCTGTTCATTTTGCTTTATGCGTTTTGAACCTCTGTAAAATTAGATATATACACATTTACAATTGTTGTATCTTCGATGACTCAAACCCTTTACAGTTACTATAAAATGCCTCTTTTATATCTGGTAGTATTCCTTGTTCTGAAGTCTGCATTCTGTGACATTAATGTGACCGCTCCAGCTTACTAGTGCATTGTGTCTTTTATCATCCTTTACTTTTAACTTGACTCTCTTTATTTTTTTAACTAATTTCTTTTGTATAACAGATAGTTGGATCTTTTTGTTTTAAATCCAGTCTTACTGTCTTAACTTTTTAACTGAGATGTTTAGACCATTTACATTTATGTCATTTTCAGTATGGTTGCATTTAAGTCTTCCATTTTGCTGTGTTTTTCTGTTTATCCCATCTGTTTTCTGTTTATTCTTTCCTTTTTCCTGGCTTCTTTATTACTTTTTTTTTTTTTACTATTCCATCTCCTCCTCTGTTAGCTATAAACCTTTGCTTTACTTTTATAGAAGTTGCGCTATAGCTTAAAATATTTATCTGTAATTTATACAGTCCACCTTAAAATAACATGCCACTTTATTTATAGTAGAAAAGCTTCATAAAATATACCGCCATTTCCTCGTATATCTTAAAGACTATTGTCATACATTTAACTTCTACATATGCTGCATTCCCTACAATTCATTGCAACTATTTTTTTCCTCTAATGACATTTAAAAATCAGAAAGAAAAAGGCTTTTATGTTGGGGTTAGGAGTGTAGTTCAGTGCTTATTGTTTTCTTTAGCCTGAAAATCTTCCAACATTCCTTATAGTAAAAATCTGGTGGCAGTGAATTCTCTCAGTTTTTGCTCGTTGAATAATCTATTTCTCTTTCTTTCTTTTTCTTCTTCTTCTGTGTGTGTGTGTGTGTGTGTGTGTGTGTGTGTGTATGTGTGTTACTGGGAATTGAACCCAGGGGCATTCTACCTCCAAGCTACACCCTAACCCTTTTTATTTTAAGTGCTTTGAAATAGGGTCTTACTAGGTTGCTGAGAGTCTTGCTGCATTGCTGAGACTGTCCTTGAACCTAGGATCCTCCTGCCTCAGCCTCCCAACTACTGGGATGACAGGCATGCGCCACCACACCCAACTTCTCTCTTTCATTTTTGAAGTCTATGTTTGGTAGATGTTGAATTTTAGATGGACAGTTTCTATCAGCATTTAAAAGATGCCTTTCTGCTGTATTGTTGGAAGATGTCTGTCTTGTAATGTTTCTAATGGGGCTCAGATTCATTCTTATCTTTATTCACCCGTTTATAATGCCCGTCTTAGTTTGAATCTCCTATTACAAACAAAATTAAGACCTTAGGCCGGACGTGGTGGTGCACACTTGTAATCCCAGTACTTGGGAGGCTGAGACAGGAGGGTCACAGGTTCACAGCCAGCCTCACTCAGCTACTTAGTAAGGCCCTCTGCAACTTAGTGAGACCCTGTTTCAAAATAAAGAATAAAAAGTAGGGCTGGGGGCGTAGCTCAGAGGTAGAATGCCCCTGGGTTCAATCCCCAGTACCACAAAAAATAATTAATTAAGACCTTAGACTGGGCCACTTACACACCCTGCTTTAACAAAAGACTAAAGGCTGGGAAATCCAAGGTCATGATGCCAGCACATTTATCTTCCCATTATAAACAACTAGAAAATGAATAAAATATATGAAACAATGACTTCACACATTGAGCAACAGTTAGTACTGTGATCTCTGAGAGAAGGGAACCAAAGAGGCGAGTCGTGGAGGCCCTGGCTTTCTGTTTGGATGCACTTTCTAGACTGTGGCCCTGGGAGAGAGAGAGAACCAAAGCAGAGCACAGTGGGCTAAATTATATGGAGTCAGAGTTCAGGCTTTGGGGACATTGAAGTGCCTAGAATTTGTAAGGGCAGAGTACCAGAAAGGAAGGAACTACACGTGTCCAAAGAGCTCTAAAAGGCCAGATGTGGTGGCGCACGCCTGTAATCCCAATATGTGGGTGGCTGAGACAGGAGGATCTCAGGCTCGCAGACAGCCTCAGCAAGGTAGCATGGCCCTCAGCAACATAGTGAGACCCTGTTTCAAAATAAAATAGGGCTGGGGGTGTAGCTCAGAGGTAGAATGCCCCTGGGTTCAATCTCTAGTACCACAAAAACAAAAAAGAGCTCCAGCCGGGCGTGGTAGTGAAATGCCAAGTTATTGATCCCACCAGAGACCACCAGGAGCCGATTCCGATGCAAAGCACACGAGGGTCCTTTATTCAAGCTCAAGCTTGGGCTCCTAACGTGCACCAATGCAGTGGTCACAGAGAGAAGCCCCTTGCTCTCAGAGAACAAAGCTTTTATCCCTTAAGGAGGCAGCCCACCCCACCTTTACATTGATAGGTTAGTTTAAAACATAAGCTTGTTGGCGTTCCCTGGTTGGTTTAATTTTCGCGCCTTAGGTAGGGGTCATCGTTAGGGAAGCGTTAACCCTATATGGTGACATTTTAGCTGATTGGTTGGGCCCGCACTACCTTTCTCAGGAATGTCTAGGATGGGTGGGGGGCCTGCTGACTCTGGTCAGAGTGGCCTCGTCCAAATTATCTGGAGTTCCAAACCCAGGTGTGCTTGACACTGATTGACTGTTTCTAGGGGTTGCTAGGAACAAGATCAGATTAGCACACTTAATGGTTTCTATAGGATATGGGGCAACAGGGTATAGAAACTTAACTTCTAGAAAACAGATACTTAGGCCTATTCTACTTAAACCTTTAACTAAAGCCTGTCATGGCTTCACTTTGGTTCTTCAGTAGTGCACACTTGTAATCCCAGTACTTGGGAGGCTGAGATAGGAGGATCACAGGTTCGCGGCCAGCCTCAGCTACTTAGTGAGGCCCTCCGCAACTTAGTGAGACCCTGTTTCAAAAATAAAAAAGAATAAAAAGAAGGACTGGGGGTATAGCTCGGAGGTAGAATGCCCCTGGGTTCAATCCCCAATACCGCAAAAAAAAAAAAAGAGCTCCAAAAACCTTCATAGGGGTCTCCCTTGTGTCTTTGACTGAATACTTGTGTGTACAGTGAAACTCTTAAAGGCTGGAGAAAGAACAACTAGGGAGCTTAAAACTGAGCAACTCTTACATCTACCTGAGCGACATTTGCGTTTCAACCAGCCAGAGTGGAGACTGAATACCTCAGGCCTTTAGTAGAGACCCTAGAATGGTCAGGCCTGAAGCACAAGTTGAAACCTCATTCACTTCCCACTGTGTGCTAACTGTGAGGGAGAGGAGTCTAAGATTATCATCGTTCTTAGTCTACAGGTGATCATGTTGCAGCTCAGAGAAGTGACCTAGTGAATACTTTAGGACTACTACACAATTAGTATGTGGTAATTTCTAGAATCCATGTCTTCTTCCCCCAAGTTAAGTGCTTTTTTCAGTCAGCCTAGTAGTTATACAAACATTTTGCTGAATATACATATTTTTGAGAGCTAAAGGAAATACTAAATTGTTTCAATTCCTGGCCTTATTGAACCCAACTAAGAGGTTAGACCAAAGAAATAATTCCAACAGAAATCTAGGCCACTCCGTTAGATGTACCACCACTTCCTGTCTATTAAGAAAGTAACTCAGCAACTTAGCAAGGCCCTCAGCAACCAAGTGAGACCCTGTTTCAAAATAAAAAATAAATAAAATGGAGCCAGAGGTGCAGCTCAGAGGTAGAACACCTCTGAGTTCAATCCTGAGTACACTGCACCCCCAGATATACACAAAAAAGTACAGTAGCATGGGAGGCTGAGACAGAGGATTGTTGTAGGTTCAAGGCCAGCATGTGATTATTTAGCGAGACCCTGTTTCAAAATAAGAAATAAAATAGCGCTGGGGGTGTAGCCCAGAGGTAGAACCCTCCTGGGTTTAATCCCCAGTACCACACACACACATACACACACACACACACACAAAAAAAAAAGGTAAAAAAGAAAAGAAAGTAGCATGACATTGGGGATATAGCCCAGTGATAGCTCATAGCTCAGTGGCAGAGTGTTTACCTAGCATGTACAAAGCCCTGGGTTCAATCCTCAAAAACTAAGAGAAAAAAGAAAAGACTAAAGAAAGTAACATTCTGGGGCTGAGGGATGTATAGCTCAGTAGCAGAGAACTAGCATATGCAAAGCCTAGGATTTGATCCCTAGCACTACAAAAAAAAAAAAATAGTAACATTCTGCTGAACTTGACTTTGTATGTCTTTTCTTATAATCCCTATTAAAATTTTTATTTTTGTGAAATTATAGTTAGGAGCAAGAAGTTATGTTATACTACTGTACAGTAGAATGACTATAGATGATAATAATAATATACTCTACATTTCAAAAAGCTAGAAGAAAGAATTTTGAAATTTTATGCCATAAGAAGTGTTAGCTGTTTGAGGAGATAGGTTTATTTGATTTATCATTACACCATGTGTAAGGCCCTGGATCCTCAGCATTGGAAAAAAAGTACGCAATGTATACATGTATGGAAGCATCAAATGGTACCCTATTAGTATGTACAGTTTTGGGGGGGTTGTTTGTTTTTGCAGAACTAGGGATTGAATCCAGGGCCTTGCACATGCTAAGCATTCATCTACAACTTGGAATCCTCCTGCCTCATCCTCCGGAGTAGCTGGGATTATAGGTGTGTACCACCATGCCCAGCAGTAGACTCATTTTTATGGTTGCACCACATTTTATCATATGGGTATATAATAATTGTTATGGTTTGGGCTTGGAATGTCCCCCCAAAAGCCCATGTGTTGGAAGTATGGTCCCCAATGCAGGAAGGTTCAGAGGTGGGGCACAGCTGGAGGAGGGGGGCCATTGAAGGTGTGGCCTTGAGGACTAGATCTGTCCCTGGCCCCTTCGTGTCTCTCTCTGGCTGCCATGAGCTGAGTAGCTTTTCCTCTGCCGTGCCTTGCCGCCATGAGTTTTCTGTCTTGGAAACAGCCAACTGTGGACTGAACCTCTAAAACTGTGAGCCAAATAAAGCTTTCCTCCTCTCAGTTGTTTTTGTCAGTATTTTGGTCACGGCAACGAAAAAGCTGACTAGAAAAATAATTTACATTTTTTATTAGTATCGACAACTTTATAATCAATATGTTTGTATGTCTAGCTTTGTAAATTATAGCTATTAGCTAAGTTTCTATAAGAAGAATTGCTGGATTACAGGATATGTGTTTTTAAAGCCTTTAAGATACACATTGTTAGACTAAAGTTTAGATCCAGTAGTGGAAACTTCTTTCATGAAGCATCCACCCTACTTTACTACTTGGACTTTTCATTAGGGCACTTCCAGTTCCTTCCTTCCTTCCTTCCTTCCTTCCTTCCTTCCTTCCTTCCTCCCTCCCTCCCTCCCTCCCTCCCTCCCTCCCTCCCTCCTTCCTCCCTCTCCCTCTCTCTCTCTCTCTCTCTCTCTCTCTCTCTCTCCTTTGGTACTAGGGGTTGAACCCAGAGGCACTCTACCTCTGAGCTACACCCCCAGCTCTTTTTTATTTTTTGTTTTGAAACAGGGTCTTACTAGGTTGCTGAGAGTCTTGCCACATTGCCAAGGCTGGTCTTGAACCTGTTATGCTCCTATTTCAGCCTCTCAGATACTGGAATTACAGGTGTGTGCCACCATGCCTGGCTATTTCCAGTTTCTTAATAAAAACTACTTATGGTCAGTCACTGATTGCTTACTATTAAAAGCAATATCTATTTCTTTAAATGTAAACTTTTATTGAAGAAAGGTCTCTCAGACTAGAGGCTCTTGTATGCTTCTAGGGGTGTGGGTGGTCCTGGTGAGCAACAAGGTGTGGCAGCTAGTGCTCTCGGTCTTTTCCAGCAGAGTGAACTTGACAGCCTGCATGTTGGGAAGCAAGCCCACATTAGTCTGTCACCAGCGCAACATTTCTTTGAAGTCTCCTTTCTTTCTTTTTTTTTTTCCCCTGATACCGGAATTGAACCCAGGAGCATTCTACATCTGAGCTACACCTCCAGTCCTATTTTTTGTTCTTTATTTTGAAACAGGGTCTCACTAAGTTGCAGAGGGCCTCACTAAGTAGCTGAGGCTGGCCGCGAACCCGGATCCTCCAGTCTCAGCCTCCCAAGTACTGGGATTACAAGCATGCGCCACCACACCCAGCTTCATTCTCCTATTTAAATACTCTCATCATTAAATCCAAATTTCTTATAATGACATTGAAGATCATGTGTGTACCCAGTTGCCAATCTCATCTCTGGATTACACTGCCTGTAATCCAGTTCCCCTAAACCTGGTCATATCCAACTCCAAATGAAACAAACTCCTTCTGAAATTAAGGACAACTTCTTCATACTGAGAATTGAAGCTCTAAAACATTTTAACTTCTGAACTTCTTTTTTGACAACTTCCTCATGCTAAGAATAAAGGCCACAGGGCTGCCCTGGCCTGATGAATGCCAAGGAAACTGAGACTGACAGGTTCTCTGGATAACTAAATCTGCATATGTATATTTCCTGCCTTTTGTCCCACTTTGCTGTCTCTTCTAAGAGCTTCCCTTGTCCTTGAGTTCTCCCAAGATGGTAATTTGAAACATAAAATTTCCTCTATCTTCCTTCAAAGCTGGCTTTGAATAAAACCTATTTTTCTGCCAATTTGACTCTGAGTATTTGTGGAGTATTTTGTGGAGCAAGTAGTGCAGCCTAGCCTCCTGCCCCTGGGGGTCACAATCCCCGGGGGAACACAGACCCTCCTGTTGCCAAGTGTTCCTGGCTTTGTCAACTGGCCATGCCTAGTTCATCTGCCCCTCGGGATCCCGTTCAGCCTCATTTCTCCCTGAGGCCTCCCTGATGACCTCCGTGCTGCCCAGCCTTCTTCCTTTCTTCACTCTTAGGGTTTCATGTATGATCTTCTCATGGTACTTGATCTTTTGTCTCACAATCAAAGCTCCTGGCACCGTATTTAATTCATTACACTCAGTTTTAAAAAGTAAAACTGGAATTCTTCAAAGTATCCTGGTTACATGACACTCCTTGAAGTTCCTGCATGCTTTTTGTACATACTGTTTCCTTGGGCTGCATTGCCTGGCACTCAGCTTAGGTGTCCCCTCTGGAGGAGCCTCCCTGACCTGTCCCCTCATCAGAGTCCCCAGCGTACTTCCATTGCACCTTATGTGCGCCTCTGTTTTAACATTTTTCATAGTGCTCTATAGCATAGTTTATATCTGGTAGTACAGATGTTTCATGACTTGGATTTAGAATTAGGTAACCTAAGCATTCACCTGGCTTTATTATTTCCGGCTTTGTGACCCACAACCAGTTATTTAACATTTCTACGCTTCAGTTTCCTTATGTACAAAATAGGGATAATAAGGATAATAGTTCCTTCCTTATAGAGTTATTGTGAGGACTGAGACAATACCTCTGAAATATTTAGCCCTATTAGATCCAGCACATAGGTGGCCCTCAATAAGTACTACCTGTGATTATATCTGTCTCTACTAGATTTTTTACGAGACTTTCTTCTATTTATCTCTGAGAAACTCAATCCTTCACCCAGAGCCTGGCAGGAAGTAGATTGATGAATAAATTACCAGCTGCCCTCAAAACACTCCCCTTCCTATTTCACTTTTCTCAATGGTGCTATCCTTCTGTTTAGAGTCATCCTTAACTTTCTTCCTCATTCAAAACAAAATGACAACAAAAATACCTATTGTTTATCATGAGCCAGGCACTGTACAAGAAAAAATAGTCTCAGCTGGGTGTGGTGGCACACCTATAATCCCAGTATTTGGAAGGCTGAGACAGGAGAATCACAGGTTTGAGGCCAGTGCGCGGTAACTTAATGAGACCCTGTTTCAAAATAAAAACTAAAATAGAGCTGGGGGTGTAGCTCAGAGGTAGAACACCCCTGAGTTCAACCCTCAGTGTTGAAAGGAAAAAAACAGTCTCTCCCCATTGGGGCTTACAGTGTAACGGGGGAAGTAATTAAGAGTCAATAAAAATACTGAAATCTTTGGGCTCATTCTCCTCTTTGCTTTACTTTGTATAAATAAATAAATGAGTGAGTAATTATAAAATGTTATGTGCTGTGAAGAACGTGAATAAAGCCTGTGTTAGAGGCTGCTATCAGGGAGGACCGTTGGAGATAACATCAGGGAAGACCCGGGAGTTCACATTTAAGCTGAGACTGGAAATTGAGAAGGAGCCATTTGGAGGAGAGGGTGTTTCTCACAGGAGTAGCATGTACCAAGCCACAGGAGAGGCGTAGCTTAGTCCAGAACTGCAAGGTCAGTGTGGCTGTAGTAGAGTGAGGAAGAGTGGAGAAGTAATTTTGGAGAACAGGTAAGCAGAATAAATGTCACTCCAGATCTGGAAGACCAAGAGAAGGGGTCCCCAGTTTAGTATGGTGACAGGGTAATGCTGTTGAAGACCATTGTTTTTTCTCCTCCTCCTCCTCCTCCTCCTCCTCTCCTTCTTTTTAGTGCTGGGGATTGAACCTAGGGCCTTGAGCATGCTAAGCACTCACTCTACCACTGAGCTGCACCCCAGCCTGTTGAAGACTTTTAATTTTTAAGCAGGGAGTAAACTGAGGTAATTTATGTTTTAAAAAGGTATGTATTAAAAAGATTGGAGGGTTAAAGGTGGGAATTGAGGGGCCTGCTGGAAACTTATCAGAATAATTGAGGGAGGAGATAATAACAGCAAGAGAGATGGAGAGAAATGAACATATTCAAGATACTTTGAGGGACAGACTCACTGGATTTGCTGATGGATTAGAAGTAGAAGAGGAGGGAGGGATAGGAGTCAAGATTTCTGTCTCAAAAGCTGTATATCATGTTGTTTATTGAGAATTATTAAATCAGATAGAATATTTTGGGGGAAAGTCAAGAGTTAAAATTTGATTATATTAAATCTGAGACGCTGCCGGGCGTGGTGGTGCACGCTTGTAATCCCAGTACTTTGGGAGGCGGAGACCGGAGGATCCGGG